>VZRZ01001922.1:370095-596318 GCA_013398175.1 Climacteris rufus | reverse complement strand
AAGGATTTGACAGGGCTCGGAGCGCTTTGGCCGGTGTGTCGGGGCGCGCGTCCCGCCCGCCGCCCCTTGGCGCAGCGGAGGAGAAGGGGGCGACGATGAAGACTTTAGTTTTTTTGAATCACTGAAAAGCCTTAAAAGGAGACTCGGTAAGGAGGAGGAGGAGGAAGGGAAAGGCTGCCCGGGGCAGGACGTGGCTGCGCCCTGAGGAGGGGGGGCTGCGCCCCACCCCGCGGTGGCCGCGGAGGCGCTGCCGGGGCCGGGAGAGGCGGCGGGGGGCGGCGGGGCTGCGCGGCCCCTCATCCCTCCCTCCCTCCCCGCCGGTGTGCGCCCTCGCTTCTGCTGCCTTTCGCTTATATAAATACCTAAATACATCTGTTTTTCCCTTCCCATCCGTCCTGGGAAGCGGAACCGGAGGGGCTGTTAGCCCGTGGTGCTGCGGCGGGGCTCCTCGCAGGATCGCGCTGCATGATCTGCATTAGGAATGAAGGAGAAGACCTTAAATATATAAGTGCGTGTGCCTGTGCACGCACGGTGAAATCGGTGTCAGGCAGTCTCGGTTGAATTTGAGTGCAATTATTATTATTAAAGCATCAGGAATGCCCATTTATATTTTTCCCCCACTTCTTACTAAGCCTGTTAATTTTTTTTTTTTTTTAGGATAACTATTTTCTTCTCTTAAAAGTCATGCATACACAGATATCCACACTATATGTGTGTGTCTGAAACTCCAAGGGTTTAGTTTCAGGCTGGGAACGCCGAGGTGGGCTGGCAATTAAGGACCGCCACAGTTTGACACTTGTTAAAAATACTGTTGACTTCTTTTTAAACAACAAAACCCTCAAAAGTTTTTTTTTTTTATTGTTGTTTTTCTGACAAAGTAATAATAATCATTATAAAAGAAACCCCAATGCAAACTGAAACAACCATGTCTGGAGAAGTGCGTTTGAAGCAGTTGGAGCAGTTTATTTTGGATGGGCCAACACAGACTAATGGGCAATGCTTCAGTGTGGAAACCTTGCTGGATATACTCATCTGCCTTTATGATGAATGTAATAATTCCCCTCTGAGAAGAGAGAAGAACATCCTTGAGTATCTGGAGTGGGGTAAGTTTGAATGTGTTTATTTTGTGTACATCCGTCCATGTTCCTGTCTGCTTTGTATAATGTCTCTGTTATTTATGTGTAAGAGGGGATTGTTTATAGCTCAGTGTTTTACTGGGAAGTGTTATCAGTTTTACTGTATTTAAACGTGGTGATGGTGCTAAAAAGAAAACCATATTGGTTATTTGTCTTTGGGGTATGCATGTAAAACATACTTTATATTTTTCATTTTTCTTTTTTGACATAGATCAGACTCTTATACTTGAAGCATATTTGTTTGCCTTCAGGCCCAGCTGTTGAGTTTTGTATCCTAAAGTTGCTGGGAATTTAGAATGGTGAGGGTTAAATTCTCTGATGCCTGGCAAAAGATCAATGCACAATCCTCTGATTTGCTTCTGCAGTTAAGTCTATACTGTTTTAAAATAAAACATGTTGATCCACAAGAAAATTCTTCACCTCTCTAAAACATTAAGGATTTAAAACATCTGTGAAAATGGAGATGACGTTCTCTTCTTTAATATTAAATCATTGCTGACTTAAATAGATTGGGTTTTTTAACTAGGAAAATCAAAGTTGAAAGGCAGAATGAAATTGTGTGTGTCTCCAGCACACTTTCCATTTTCTTTATGCATTTTGTGGGAGATAAGGTATTAGTAGATTTTTGAAGCAAGACAGGTGAGTGTTAGTGTTCCAGTTCTTCTTAAGTTGCCACAGAACTGGTTGAATCTATTTTTTTCTTTTTAATTCTCTTTCTTCCTCCTCCTAAACTCAGATGTAAACCAGAAGATGCAGTCTGACATAAGAACCTTGATGTGAATGGTTTCTGTATCTGACCTTCAAACTTCAAAGTCATGCTGCACTTCTGTATTTGCATACAGAACCATTTACCACATTTGCTTTGTAATAAATACATCAGCAGGCCTCCTTTATTAAAAAAGCACATTTCTGAAACATGTAACAGGCATTTGATTAATTAGCTGGTTGAGCTTTTCAAAATGAAGTCGCTGAGGAAAGACATTGTTTTGATAACTGATCTAACAACTTGAGGCTGATATGTGTGTGTTTTATTTTCCTGCTCCTCTCTGTAGTCATACTGACATCTAAAGGACATATGACTCAGTAATTAAGTTTCTTGTAGTGTTCATATTGCGCTATTTTTTGTTTTCTTATTATCTGGAGGAACAGGCTATAATTAATGCACTCTAGCAAAGGAGGAAATAGTAATTAAAAGTACTTCTGAAGAATCTTCTCTCTAAATCTGTCACTGCCATACAGAAGCTGTGAAAGACTGGGAAAATATGATGGCTCCAAGGGTATTTTCTATGCAGGAACTTAGTTTAGTCTGCAGGGGATCTAGCCAGCTGATATCCTGTAAATAATAGTAATACTAATAACCAAATTAACCCTATCTAGATAGTCAGAGTGACAGTGTGTTCAGGACCATTGTATTGGGTGCTGGTTTATTCAGTGATGGTTGGTTGATGGGTAAATGCATCATTACAAGGTTCTGACAGTACCTGGAGATTTCTGTAATAAGCTTTCCAGTGTGCTGATGGTAATAATACACTGTTTTGGAAAGGCTGGAATAAGGTTTCTTACTGGCCTATTTTTCCTGCTATTTTTCCACTCTCATGCTCCAACTGTGCCTTAGCAGGGCTCTGAAGCTTCAGAGAAGAGCAGTTCCTCCCATTTCCAGGGCTGAGTTGCTCCGGTCCTCTGTCTGCTCCCAGCTCTGCTCTCCAGACTTTGACCCTGGGAGCTTTCTCAGGAGGGTTTGTGAGGTGAAATGGAAGAGCCAGTGGTTTCCAGTACCTGCCAGGGGAAGTGTCTGTGTGAATGATGCCTTTATCATCCTGCAAACACTCACAGGAGTGTCTCCTCTGAGGGCCAGCCCTCCCAGTGAAACTGTTGGTCTCTGGCATTTTTCTTGGGATCAAGGGCTTGGCAGAATCAGGCTCTTGGAGAGGTCGTGTACCCTCCAGTGCTCTGGTGCAGTGAAGTTACTCAGGGTACCCTGTGCTATGATATAATCATGACCTCTCATATCTCTCTCCCTGAAAGGGGAAACAATGCAAGTGGTTGATTAGAAAGAGGTTATATGTGGTTTTAAAGTCAGAGATGTGCTGAGTAGTGGCAGAAGTGGAAGGCTGGCAGCCAGAAATCATGGACTGCCCCCACCTCTCTAAATGACTCAGTGTTGAAGTGCTTTCAGCTCAGTTTTTTGCAGCTTCTCTATTTGAACAATAGGAAAAATAGCACCAATTTTACACTGGGGAGTTCTGAAAGCTGCTCTTGGTTTTGAATGTACCACATAAAATAGCGTGCATTAATTTATTTTTCTCATCAGTGAAATAAAACTTGGTGCCTGGTATACCTACTGGTGGATGTCAGTTGGATGCTGGCTTTTTGTGGGTTTCTGCCAAGCATCTGCAGATTTGTTCTATTACTATGGAGAGTGCAATCTAAATGTATTGGAAGTGGTCAGGGAATGGTGTGAACTGGTATGTTTGTGTGTTTACAGAAGGCAAAGTACAGATTTACTCCTGAGCACTGATGGTCATCTTAAGCTGAACTGCCTTTTTAAAAAATAAATTATTCCTTCTAGTTAGAAATAAAACTTATTTATATTGTCCATTATTTTTAACAGAAGGCTAATAAACAGCTGTTCAGTGATCACAGACTCCTGTTGAGCAGCAAATAATTTTTTCTTGCTTTTCAGCAGTGCAGTTTTGAGGTGCTACTGTTTGATTTTTGTGAAGGTTTTGGAGTGGGGTTGAATTTGTGGATGTGTATTTTTATATAGGCCGTTCTGGGTCTGAGATGTTCCATGCTGTGTTTCATGTAAGACTGAAGCACAATCTGATTTTTTGGGGGAAAGGTTTAGGAGGTACTCTAGCATGGAAAAGCTAATGTCTTAATGACAGCCATGTGACTGCTGCTATATTTAGGGGAAGTAAGAAGCTTCATGTTGTAGTACTTAGATCTTTTAGGACTATTTTATGAACTTGTTATCTAGAACCATAACTTATTCAAAAAAGAAGCAGGGTGAAGGAGTTGAGATCTGCACTAGTTCATCTTTTGGTTTGATGTTGCAAGTTTAAGTCAGCAAGTGGAGAAAGGAAGGTCTCCACAATGTGAAGTTGAGTTCTGAATTTTTGTAGGATTTTAGTCTCTTTTGGTGCTTGAAGTGACGTGAGACTGGTTAGAAGTGTCAGGTTAATTATTTTGCTTCTAAAATCCTTTTTTTTTGGTTTTAAGTGAAAACATAATTGCATTCCCTGTTTTCATACAGTATTAGTTTTGTGATTTGCAAATAAGATGATTTAATTTTGTTGTTTACTTTATGTAGGTGTCTTATTTGCTAAGACAACCATGGAAACAGCCATTGTATTTGAGCTCTGAGGGTTAAATCAGGGCACATTTTGAGATCACGGGAAGAAAATGGAACATTTAGATTTGGCTTGTTGCATGTATTTGATGCTAGTTTTTGTTTTTATCTCTATTGATAGTTGTATTTGTGATTTCGAAAAGGTCTTGTCTAATTATAGAAACTGGAGCTTCCCAGAAAAAGTTGTTGAGAATTCCAGGCACTTTGGTTTTTCTTTTCTACTCGTGTATGAGTTGCCACACTGATGCAAGAGTGTAAGGGAGGTAATGAAGGCTGATAAGCTGAACTTGAAAGAGAAATACAGTGATAAAAAGAAACTTTCGGAGATGTTTTTGTTCTGGGAAAACTTCCTTTATAATGGCTTCAGTTTGAATCGGTTTGAAAAAGAAACTAGAAAAATGTTATTAGGATGTATTGAAAGAGTAGTAGAATAAACCTCAAAATGTGTGGAGATTAAAGGGATGGAAGATGGAGGGTACCACCAATGTCATGGTGAGGTCAGTGACTTGATTAAATCTGTTTTCTTGTTGGAAAAGTGTAAACTGTCTTTTTGTTTGATTGGTTTTGTTTGGTTTGGAGTTTTTTGTTTTGTTTTTGTTTTTTTTTTCCTCCCAGAGAAAGCTTTGGAAGATGGATTAAATGGTTCTCATTTCATCTCTAGTAGAACTGAAGTGTGTGGTGTTTATGCAGTGCTGATGTGGTTGTACACTAGACTGTCATCATTGGTCTCATAGTTCTGTTATTCAGATGTGCAGCATCTGTTCTGGATATTGAAAATGGTTCTATCACCATACAACCAAGTTTTCAAGACAGAGTTGTGGAAAGGTTGTCTGTCTGTGTTTTGCTTCTGGTGATCTCTCATGTTTTTTCTTAAGAAAAAATGGTATGGCCCTCTATGAGCTAGGTTTGTTTTTCAGTATTAGTAACAGAAGAAACCAAAATCATCTCTCTAGACTTCTGCACCTCTTCTTTGTTGTTCACCTCTTTGTGGGTCCTCAACAAAATCACAGGCATTTTCAGCTCTGAGTTGCTTGTATTTTGGTTTTAAAACAGACTGTTAAAAAACAAGCCCTCACTTAGGTCCTGTTATTAGCAGACAGTGGTAAAAGACTTAGCACTCCACTTCTTTAAGTTTTGCTGCTCCAAGTAGACTCGTGCTCAGTACTTTCCAATGTTAGTACTAACTAACCCAATAGAAATACTCTTTTTTTTTTTAAACTACATTTTAGATAGCAACTCCTTTTTATTCTATAACTCTTGGTCTGACATAAACAAAACCAGTTATTGCATTCTTTCTGGGAAAGAATGAGCATCTTGCTTGTCAAGGCCACTTAATGTGCTTAAGCATATGCCTAATTTTAAATGTTTTGTTGCTTGCAGCTGAGCTACATGAAGTGATGGGGATCCATCAGTGTAGAAGACATTGTGGCATTCTTGACACATAAATTGTTTGTGATAACACTTTACTGCTTATTTTATGTGATCTGTTGTTTCTGTTATTCAGCTGCAGCCAACAATTAAATGCTTTTTATTGATTAGGGTGAAAGAAGAAGGTTCTTCAGTGCTCTCAAATAGAAATGACCTTCAAATCCCCATGTTTCAGATCATTGTGAAAACAGCTTTTGTAGAGATGCAGTTCTACACCAAATTGCTTGAAAAGGAAGAAAAAAGTAATTGCAGTAAAATACGTAGGAGAATGGTTGCCTGTGTAGGCTTTGCTGTTAAGTAGCTCTGTGTTTGACTTCTATACCTTCTAAATTGTGATCCTTCCCACATTTATTTCAGTTTTGATTCTTGTCTTGAACACAGGAAGCTAATTACTGTAAGTTTATCAACAGTTCTGATGTGATCAAATGAGCTGTGAGACCATCCAGTTAATTCTACTTGTTTTGCATTAGTTTCCAGTGGAGTGAGACATTAACCCATTGTTAACATATTTGTTTCCTAACACACTTACATTACACCAAGTTATTTAAAAAACCCATAATTTTAAGTAGAAATATGCTTAAAGAGCATTCTTTTTGGCTGTTTTTGTTCTTCTGGGCAGGGGAAGTTTGGAGGTACTCTGAGTGCCTATTTTGGGGCTTATTTGGGGTATGTGTCTTCAGGTTGACTGACTTCTGTCAGTAATGTCCTATTTGTTGCAAAGGAGCATGGCTTGCTCAGATAGAAAGCTAACTAATACTTAGTTTCCAGGAATTTTAGAAATGCTTTTATTCTGTACAGAAATTCCTCGCATGCTTTGGTCTAATGGGGACAAATGGAGAAATACAATTATATGAGTTAGTCTGCTCAGTGGGCATTATAAACCTCATGACAACACAATAAATTCCCTGTTACTAGGACATTTCATGTTTAAGGGTTAATCCAATAGGATTTTTTTATGGTATGATCATAAATGTAAAATGTGCTGCTGAAGGTGTGTTTAAATTTTTAACCTCTGTGTAGCATATGATGCTGTGCGTCTGTGTACCTGATTAAGCTCCTTCCTTGTCTTTTGGCCCTTCTCTCCTGAACTTTACTGATGTATTGTTTTACAACCTGCAGCATATTATTATATCACAGTTGACTAAAATAAGGATACTGTGCCCAAAGAGCAGTGAGCTTATTTGGCCCAATATAGTTTAATAGTTTTTTTTACATATGTATATATATTCTTTTTTTACAAAGATTGGGAGAAACTACCTTTCTTTTTGAAACTCTACCTTGCACCCATAGATCAGTGTTCGAATCCTGAATAGCAGCAGCAAATAACAGTAATTTCACTACTGAGTCATCCTTGTGGCTGGGAAGAGCAGTGTTGTTTTGAAATTTTATTGTGAATAAATTGCAAATATGGGATTTCCAGATACAAAGTGTGTGCAAGCCACTATCCTGGAAATCATTTTCCCTGTATTATTTGCTGAAAGTAAACACTGTAATAAATTATCCTGGATGTATCTTTGAAAAATATGAACCCATTCATAGCATCCCTAATTGCTTTTATCCTGTAAAAAATTTACCATCTCCTTTTGTGCAGAAAACTTCCAGAAGCAATTAGAACCTGTTGCTAAGCTCTAAAACCTGACTGAAAAAGGTACAGTGGATAGCTGAGGCAGAACTGAAAGAAAAAGCCAATTTCTAGGCTCTTTAAGTTTTATCTTTTGGCAAAGCAGGCATTTCTTCCATAAGCATTTGTACTTGTTTAATTTGATTTTCTTTTTCTGGCTGAACAACTGGAATATTTTGTTCTGCTCTGGTCTAACTTACCTCAGTACATTATTTTTCTAAAATCCTCATTAAGCTTGGGAATGCCACTAATGTGGACCGAAATCTTTAAAAAATGCAAGTGATTTAGGTCAGTCATGTGCAATCTTTTGTTAATGACAAGATTTTTATTTCCAATAGTTTAAACATGACATTAGGCTTAATAATAACTGCAAAAATCTTCTATTCAGACAGGTCAGTTTGCTTTATTTCTAGTAGTACAGCCTAATTAGGTTCACTAGCGGTCACCGTGGATAAAATCTACGTGAGGTATATCCAGACTCCTATGACTTTGTGTTTCATAATTCTTCCTTATCCGTATTCAGACTTCCAGTTTGATTTAAATTAGTTTTGTTGCACAATATTGCAGGTTTTTTTATTCTTAGGGATCAGCTTCTTAGTGCACCTTCTCTCTGCAATTTTTTGAGAAGTTTTTTGTGTGGAGCTTGTAGATGTCACGAACTGCAGTATTTTTGTAGGCTATTCTGAGGAAAACAAATGTTTTATTCAGCAGTTTAGTGGAAATGTGCAGTAATTCTTTTTGTAGAAAGACAAGGTGAGTTTAGTGTGGCATTCTAAATGGGAGGGGGAAAAGCATTTGTAGATGTTAATAACAGTAATTACATTTCCTTCAAATGTTGTGGGATTAGAACAGCAATGCTTCGTTGGTCTTTTGTTCAGTTTATTTTTGGTCTTGGAGTTTGAGGTTTGGAGGAGAGTGGATGCTCATGTTTTAGCTTGGGAGTGTGGAAGTACTTCATCCTCAGAGTGCATGGTACATGAGCAGTTTTTCTGTGTAAAGTGATTTTTAATTATAATTTCTTTCATATTTGAAGTGTTCATTCTCACTATTGCCCTGATTTTATTTTTCTAATTTCGAAATCCTGTCTTATTTTAGATTTATGTGACAGTCCTGCTGGTGGGGTGTCCTCAGCTGTAACAAAGGGCCTGCAGGTCTCCAACTCTGACTCTTTTCTCCTTTCCTTTCTCTCTGGTTTTTCATAGACACTGTTATTCCAAAGCAATTTACCTTCTAAACTGAGGCCTCCTGCACTTCTTCCTTGGTTCCATTCTGTTGCTATTCATCCCATCTAAATCTCATTTTGTGTTTCTAATGTGATGTGGGTATCCATGTATCAGTCTGATATTGCTGTGGCCAGAATCTGGGTTTCTGGATTTGCATTGGTTTCTTTTCTGTGTTTCTCCCTAGTTATCCCCAAGTTCTCATCTTTTGTTGGCCAGATTCAAAATACAGAGATTGTGTGTGGGGAATGGTAACAAAAGGTTGTCACCTGTATGAAAAGTGCACACAGGCCTTACCCACAGGTGCATCCATACAGTGTTTCCTGTAAACACCCTCTACATTTCTTATTAGATCAATTGATTTACTATCATGAAGCATTTTGCCTTGTTAGCTCTTGTAGAACTGGAGCCTTGGGCTGTTTGTTCTGGCTATGAGTAAGAAGTTGTGATCTGTTTTACTCCTCTAGTCTAAATAAGATGAGACACTTAAGTGAGAGTATAGCTTTATCATTTTTATACCTGAAACTAAAATAAAGAAGTGATAGGAAGGGTGGCAATACCTTTTGTTACTGGACTGCCAAGTGGTTTAAGAAAATGTCATTCCTGCTGTGGGGACACCACAGCCCCGAGGTATTTCCTGCTCTTGCTCATTAAAGTTCTTTCACCTTTACCACGCTGCCTTTTGTAAATAAAGCACTGTGTTGTCTGAATGTTTTGCAGGACACATAGTAACAAGAGGAGGAGGAGGAAATAGAGGTCGGTATTTTGATTGCAACTCACTGGTTTTATCTTGGGTGGGAGCTGACTATACTGTGTCTTAAGGCTGCCTAAATCCACTGATCTTTGTTTTGCTGGGTTTGTGTGGGCAGAGGGACACAATCCAGTTGAAAACCAACCCTGGATGTTGAAATCTGTCAGTATGGTTGTGTGAAGATATTGTGCTGGTTTGTATAAAAGAAAAGGGCTGGGACTGTGACAGCCCAGACTTCTGTGGCTTCACCTACTGCAGCTCCTGTGCTCTCAGCTGGTTGCCTCACACCTTCCCTCTAGCATACAAGGAAGCTACAATTTTGAAACAAATTTTGATGCTACCAGCTGCTTCTGATAGATATTTGGTGTAGAAATTCAGTGAGCCGTATCTTTTTCCATAAGAGTTTCCAAAACCTTTTTATTTGCAATGAGAAAATTTCTAGTCATGAAGAGGGATCTTCCAAATAACTGATTTTGTTGATGGTAATTCCTTGCAAAAAGAAAGTGTTGGTGTATTTGTGTGTTCTGTGGCATTTGGCTTAGTATCACTCAGTGTCTTTGCACAGTTTTCCTTGTATATTTTGTAACTGAAAGACAAGGAGTCTTATGTTAAAACATTTGGAATAGTTTTGTTACGTTTCCCCCAACTTTTAGAAAACACATGATGTACTATTTTGTGATTATTTTAAAAGATCCTTTTATAATTTTGGTAGGGACTAACACAAAAGAGACTTGTTTTCTCTCTGAACTGATATGTTAGAGGAAATTATAGAAGTTGCTTCCTATGCAAACAGAAATTTGCAGAGAAAACCATTATCATTTTGCTGTTATGTCATTCCACCTCCAGTATTGACTATTTTCACTTTCACAGCTGGCAGTCACTTCTGGGTAACAAAAGATGTATTTCTAAATTTCTGCATCTTTATAAAAGTTGCAATTTAACTCTTAAAATTAAATTAGGCCAATGAGTTTTTCTGGTTCTAAGTAGGCCAGCTAAAAAATATACACTCTATACTCTTGTTTGTTACTGATTTTTCTGAAAATAAGGAATGACTTCATGTTTCCACTGATAGTCCAGAATCTGAAAATGCAAACTCTATTTAAAGGTTACCAAGAGAAAATAGTATGCAGTGTGTATTACCACAGCTGGTGTGTGTTATTTGGTTAACTTGGTATTTCTTGGTTAACTTGATCCTTGAGTAACGCTTTGACTTCAGAGAAGATGATCTGGGAACCAGTTGCTTATGGTGATGTTGGTTTTTAGCTACTTTAGTGAGTATCTGTACAGATACATTGTTGAGTATATGCTGCAGGGGCTCGTGGTAACACCTGAAAAGTCTCTCCCTGGGTGATTTAGCAGAGATGTCTTCTGATTTTATCAGTAGTAGCCTGTGCTTAAACTTTTGGGGGAAGAAAAAAGTGTGCAAGGGGGCAAGGGGTTTCTGATTTGCGGTGTAGCTACACTCTTCTTGATTTTTTTGCATTTCCTCCAAATCTAACATCATTTTATGGAATTTGTATTATTTACTGACAATATTACATTCACTTTGTGATCCTTGGCACTAGCAATAGGAGGGAATACATTCCAAGAAATTCTTGACATTAGTACTTGAAAATTTGCTTTAACTTCACCATTGAATTTTCTTGATGAGGAAACAAACCAGTCTAAAGATTTTTTGCTTTATCTTAGTCGTGTAGTTAGTTTTGCCAGTAAATATATTTAACCATATGTATGATCACAGTTACAATTACAAAAGCTTCTTAAACACCCCCAAATCTACAGATGTGTTGCTGCCCGTTGACTGGTTCTAAAGCCTCAGTACATTGAGCTCTTAACCAGGCTGTGGCACTAAAATTTTTTGTTGACGTCAAACTGTCATATGATTATTCAAAACTTGTGTAATTTTGTTTTGTGATTTATTTTTTTCCATCTACCGTAATTAGGAAGTAGAATGTTTATTGATAATTCTTAGAGATGACTGATCATGATCAGCAGAATGAAATGTTACATTTCAAAACCCAGGCATTAAGCATATGTTACTCTGTCTCTAAAAGAAAGTTCTTCTGTTTTGTGTTTCACTTCAGAGAGGGGTTCCATCTTTTGGGCATTTCCCATTATTTTTTGTTTCCTTTTGTTTTCTTTTCCAGTTTAAGGAAACAATCTTCTCTAATATGTTACTGTCAGATCTGCTTGGATCAAATTAATTCATGTGTTTGGGGCAAGTATTTTCTTCAGTAGTTTTGATGCTATCCCACTGCTAAAGCAGTAAAGAAAACTCTGTGGCTGATCAGGGGTGCAAAATCATTTCCTATAGGAAGCATCAGAGGAAATTTGTAGGAGATGGAAGATGGTAAATGAAGTAACTTTGGCAAAGGTACAAGGATTTCTTTTTGCTGTGTTTGCTATATCATTGTTTTCAATGACACCCCCACCACCAGCCCCCTAAAAGCTTGTGGCAGAATTTTCATTACCTTCAAGAGAAGCCAGGTCAAGCATGTCAAAGTGCACATTTGAGTTAAGCTTAGTAACCTGTCACCGGGGCTTGGAGTCCTTTGTGTGTGTGTGTTTGTAAAAAACAATGCAGAAGAGCAGCATTGCTGCTACCTGATGTCCTTTCTCAGAGTATTCCAATAAATAGAAGTAGTTGAAGTCTGTAAGTGTGCTACTTGCTGACATTTTCAGACTCACAATTTCAATGTAAATAAACCCAGATTCTCTTCTTTCTCTTTGCCTTAGTGTTTTTCTCATACCATATTTTTCTATGCCTGGCACTTAAATTCTATTTAGGTCCTATTTTCCCTGCTGCTTTTTTCTCTTTAAGAGAAAAACAGCCTCTCCCACTGAAAGGCCATTTCCCAGGTGGTGTGTCAAGATTTTAGAAAGTTTAGACATCTGAACGGGGATGGATTCATCCCGTGGTAGGCATTGACTTAACAGCTATGAGCCAAAATTGTGATGTCTGTCTGGTAGGAAGAAGAAAGCATTTCTAAGCCTAAATCTGCTCTCATGTAATGGAGATAAGCATGATGTTAATTCACTAATACACTCATGATGTTAAAGCAGTTCATGTTTGCTGCTGAACTGCTAAAGAAAGCCAAGCCATTTGAGGGCATTATCTGGTTAAGTGTTTAAATTAGAGGCCAATTACTGTAGCTTTTTCTAGATGTCAAGAGACAATATTTTCTTTATTTTGCTTTACTTTTTTATAGTATACTTTTAACATGTGTATTTGTTTCCAGGTTGGGAGGGTTGTAAATATACTTTCTTTTTCCTTTCAATTACTTTTCTGGTGAGAAAGTAATTTACAGTAATACTGGGTACTTGTATATATTGCCTTGAAAACCTGTTTGAGAAAACTCCTCTGGCTTAGCAGAGAAGTGGAGGCAGAGCTGTGATTTGTGAAGGCCATTTAAAAATTCAGTGGAAAAGCAGTTTATAGGATCCAGGTTTATGTTTGTGTTCCTTCCAAGTATTTTTTTTTCTTCAAAGTTTTTTGAAATGTTTGCCGTGAAAATTCCTGAAGGTGTGGGTGGCTTGTAACTTCTGTGTGCTTAAGTGCTTTATTTATTTGTTTGAATTTCCAGCATACTGTTTGGGTATGGTTCTAATCTTATTTCTGTGATCTTGTTGCTCTGATGTCCTCTTTCCTTACTCTCCTGTAACTCGCATTGTACAACTTGAAGCAGAGGCAATTGTTTTATTTCTCAGAAGGGAAGTGCTCTTTTCTGCAGTGGTCAGGTGGATGCTTGCCAGAATTGTTTTGAGCAACTGTTTATGTGTGTTGAACTTGGACCTCCATAAAAATTAATCTTCTTTTAGCTCATGCTGTGGTTTGTACCTCACCTTTTCAAAATCTTTCCTGCAGCCCCACGATATGCATGCGACTGGCATTTCAGAAAAGTTTTCCTAGAGTGCCTAGATGTCTTACATAAATTGTAATATGCACATTTAAATCTTGTCTCATGGTTCCTATTTATGGAATAGGTCTGCACTGTTTCCTGCTGCACGTTGGGGTTTAGCTGAAGTGGACTTTGAGGAGGACTGTTGGTTGTGGTGTTGGAGCAAGTAATTGTTAGGCTGCAAACTTCACATCGTGGCTACACTAGAAACTTTTCCCATCAAACTTTGTATGCTTTCAGGAAGTCAAATATAGTATCAGCAGAGATAACCAGAAATTCTTGATTGTAATCTCCAGCTAAAGGTGGAAATTACCTCCTGGAAAGCTGTATCTGCATAGGTATTGCTCAAAATAGTTCTGACTGAAGGTTGAGGCAAGGTTCTCTTGAAACTTTGTATTTAGTCATCAGTTAAGGTAACAAAGACAGTATAGGGGCAGTTTCACGTAGGGTCACTTCTGTGGATCAAGAAATTCCCCCTTCCTACCCCTCCTTTTTTACTGCCTGCTGCTCCTGAGTATCTGCTTCCTGCCTCTTTCCACTGACACTCTGAACTGCCCTATGAGGAATTGATTTGAAAGCAACTGTGCTAAGTAAAACTCGACTTTCTATCAAGAATGAATTCTCTACATTGTTGGTTAATTTCTTTTTTGGTGTTTACTGCTTAAGAACTTCTGAGCACATCCTATAGGGTGCCTGGAGGTTGGTTAGTGGTCAGTCTGTTTTTACAACAGCTTAGTCATGACATACCGGAGGAGAAATGCTGAATTTTCCTTTTTTATATGGAACTGCAAAAGAAAAATTCAAGAACTGTTCATGAGCTATTACTTTGCTGATAGCAACTATTTCCCAGGCACAGTGTAATTTATGTAGCACATAGTGCTTTGCATCAGAACTTAAAAGTTATTTATGGGGCAGTTTCTTTAATAAGGCTCTTTCTGAGTGATTTTGCTGCCTCATTATAATTTGCATTTACTTTGTGTTTCGTTTGTGCAGAAGCATTTTGTACAAATTGCTGTAATTTGTCTTTTTGCTCTGCAAAAAGTTCTTGAAGTGTCCCAAGGTAGTTACTTATAATATGCAAGGAACAGAGGAATCAGAGCTGGCATTGAGTCTGAGTTCTTCAGTGAAAGTATGGCAAGGGTTGGAGTTTGCCTTCCATGGCCTTCTGCTATAGCCAGCTCTTGTACATACTTTTTGAAGGAGGGGAAGGAATATTCCTCTGCTCTGCTGTTGCACTTTTCATATTCATAAAACAGCAGTGATTTAGGGTTCTCATTCTTCATGTGGTACAATAGGACTTCAGAAACTTCCCTCGTTTCTTTTACAGTCAGGTGTGGAAGGTCACCAATGAACTGGGGCTCTGACGTGGTGGGTTTACTAAAATGAGTTTGTATTCTTACTGGTCTATGGAGAGTGGAATTTGGGGGTTTAGTCCAGTCTTGGCTTCATTAGCATATGGATAGAAAAGAGGAACTTTTAATGAATTCTTTGATTGTTTAAAGTGAGCTGTCTTGAAAAAAAAATATTGACAAAATATTAGACTTCAGCCTGACCACTTGACATCTGAAATAATGGGCAGTCATGCACACCTGTGTAAAATCAAAGAACGAACACTAGTGGGTTTTAGTTTCTTTTGTTTTGTTTATTTGTATGGAACAGTGACATCTGAATGAAGTGCAAGCTAGTGCAAAACCAGATCCTACATCAGTATTTGTTCTGGAAAGCTGCAATAGCTCATTTGTGGTTTTCTTGCTTGTAAATAATGTAGTTAGCCCACCTCCTGCTGAATGTTTTTATTCTTTATATGATTTTGCTGATGAATGTCTCTGCTTCTCTGAACTATATTAGGGAAGAGCATAGAGCAAGTTACTCACTGATTTCTTGAGTTAAATCCCAAACCACACAGAAGAATTTAATGTTCTCCTGCAGGTTCTTGAGTCCTTTTCCCCATCTCTTCTCAATTGCATGTAACAGAGGAGGCTTTCTTTTATGTAGGTTAGTATAGTAAGTCACTTCCATTTTGTGAGATCAGTACTGTAGTAGATAAGCTGTGGATTAAATGGAGAGTAATTCCTTTACTCATCCCTTTGAATGCTTTTCCCCCTCTTGCTTGTGCCTTTAACTGATAGCTGTGACTGAATGGCCACACACAAAAATCTCCTAGACTTTGTTAGCACAGTCAAAATCTTTGTTTTAAGGTACTTTTCTGCACCAAGCATGATAATACTTTTTGTCTGGGTTGGTTTAATTCCTCAGAAATGTTACTGCAGGTAGTTGCACTGGAAGAGTCATGTTTCTTTCTTGTGATTTCATTAACTGCATACAGTGCCTAATTTGGGGCCTTATTAGCTGAGAGTAGTTAGTAGTTAGTAGGTAGTTCAAAACTTGAACTGATGCATTATTATCTTTTTTAATGTTGTTTACAGTGTTGGGAGAAAGACAAACACAAGAAAAGTCAATGTGCTTATTTTTCTTGCCTTTTTCTTTCAAGCCTGGTGTCTGAGGAAGGAAACTTTACTGTGAGAAGTTGATCCGTTGCCATTGCAGCGGTGCTGCAGAGCAGCGACCTTGTGGTCGTGTTCAGGGCACTGCCCTCTGCTCAGCTCCTGCACAGGCGCAGAGCAAATCCGTGGTGGCTCAGAGCTGCCTTCCCACGTTTGCTGAGACCTTAAACCTTAACATTTTGTTCTGAACTGACCATGAACTCTAAAGCCTCTGCCCTCCACCCTGAGATACGTATCTTGCTTTTGAGTGGTTTCAATTTGATGATAGGGCAGGTAGGACCAAATCTTGCTTCTCTAATTCTCAGAATGATTCCAAGTGTGTTGTTGAACATTCAGTATGAGTTGAACAGTATACAGGGATGGTCTTTGAACTGCTTGGCCTGGGATACTGTTGCTCCTGAATGTGAGGAGTTTGTGTCATGCATGCAAGCCTTCCCAGTGCCCAGCAGATGTCTTGATCTCAGGCAGTCTCTGTTAAGATCAGAAGCCAGTCCTGCCTGTCATTTGGAAATACAAGGCCCAAGTAATGACTTTGTCACTGCTTTTTCATTTTATATTGACTGAGGTTATGAATCATTACACACTCACTGGATGCTGAGCATTTTTTGTGCTGTTTCAGTGATAAAGATCTACAGTGCAGCTCCAGTTTGACATCCGCACACCTGCAGGCAGTGAACTGGTTGTTGGGTGAAATATGTCTGCAGCTGCAGCAAAACTAACTTAAGAAGTGAAGAAGATGTATTGTGTAACTGCACCTTGTTGAGTGGACAGGAGATTTTTATTTATCTCTTTCCCAGAAATGCAACAGCAGATTCTAAAGGCATAAGAACAGAGCAAGGAATGGCAGTGTTGGTGTCACGAAGAAATTTACATTCTTTTCTTTCTGCATCTATGAAGCAATTTGGCTGCATAAATGCTCAAGCTAATTCTGGGTTTGCATGAAAGGTTAGGGAATTCCTCTTAGTCTGAAAGAGAGGATATGTGAGTATCATTTGTAGCTTTAGCCAAAACAGCCTATGTTGTACTTTATTCTCAAATGGGAAGGTAAGATGCATTCCAGATTGCAGTGGGGAGTCTTTCTGGGAATTGCTTTGCAGGTTAATGGTGTCCCTTGCTATTGTTTTCTCTGCTTGTGGGCACTTAAGTGTAGGACATGAAGCATCAGAATTCAGGAAGAAGGAGCTCTAGGCAGCCAGTCTCTGCAGATCCATGGTGAGTTTTAGGCATACTGCAGAGAAGAGTAGGAGACATGTTCATTGCTCCTTACAGGGGCTCTGCCAGATGTCAGGCCTGGCAGCATCCACTGCACAGGATGGGCACAAATTTGCTTTAGGATCAATTTGAAAGTAGTTTTTGTGTAGATATATCGTGAATGTTGCATAGCTGGGTTTTGTGTGAAAGTTTTGACTTTATTTAAGTGGTTTAAGTGAATGACTTCAGAATACAGTAAAAATTTCTGAAAATACCTGTTGTTGCTGGTATGTATGTGTGATAGAAATACCGAACGAAATAATTAAAATGGTATAAACACAAACTGATAGAATTAACTCTGTGTGCATCCTGTCTTCATCTGTAGCTGTATGATGGTGATGTTTTCCCTTCCTGTTCCCCCATCACCTGTTTTGCATATCCCATAGAACAGTAGGGCTCTGGAAATTCATTCAGATTTTGTCAGGGACTAAGCTGTCAGAGTAAGCAGTTACGTTGTGGATGAATTTGTGCTTTGCTGGAAAGGAAAATGTTGTTGTTGTTTTTTACCAGGGAATTGAATGATGCTATGGAGAATTTTATTCTCTTGCTGGCTGCTACAGAGGGTTGTGTTTTTTTATGTATTGCTGGATGTTAACCACATATTTTGTATGTAGCCAGTATTGTGCATTCATCACCATATGGATCAGGCAGTTGACTTCCTGTGGTTTGATGCGAAGAGATACTGAGAACTCTTAGCTGTCACTGAAATCAGTTGGAACTCTGTTTTAAAACTGTAAAGCTCTATATAATGGTATGTGCTCCCTAAAGTTCATATATGGAATTCTAAAATTATTGGCTAATATTGGATGACTGCTTTCCCCCCTAATTTATGATGTCTCAATTGCTGTTCTCATAAAGGCAACATGATCACTGCTCTTCAGGGGTTGTTTTGAAAGGCAGTGTGTTTAGGATCTTGCCATTGAACAATTTTTGTGAGAATTCATAAGTCGTGTTGCACAATAAATAAGATGGATTGTTCTCAGGAACCACCTGAATACATCTCCTCTGAGTATTAGACTGCCATCATTTATCTGTCTGTGCCCTCTAGTTGGTCACCAGCCCAAACTTTAATCTTTTTCAGCATTGACGTCTTAGCTCATTTTTGTTGTTTTTGGTTTTTTCTTTGACACCTACTGCTCCAGTGCCAGTGTTGTTCCAATGAATTGTCTTTTGGTTTTCACAGAATACTCTGTAAATTGCACATTACAAGGCATGTACACTTACTCTTCTTCATTCATTGTTGCAGCTGTAGTTGATCTTAACATAGCTAATACTGCTTTTGAAGACTACTTCTGTTTTGGAAGAGAGGAGTAGAATTTTTCTGAATTAAAATTATGTGTGATGGAGCTACTGGTAGATGTGGAAAGGGAAAAATCTATATAAAAGAAGTGGTGACAAGTTGCATTTGGCTTAGTCTCAGTGTCACTATGGTTTGTAGGAAGCTAAGGAGGGGGCGTGCTGTGCTTAAAATAAGATTGTCTGTGTGTTAAAGCAGTAAGAGCACATGTTCAGAATTCCTGTAGATTCAGGGAGAGGGTGTAAATGTATTTAAAGGCGCCCAGAGAGGGATCCTGTCTGCCTGAATTAGAGGCTTTCTGGCATGGACTTTGTCAGCCTTTAGGAGAGCACAGTTCAGCTTTTGCACAGTGCATCTGTCAGTTTGCTTTATCAGAGCTTTGCGGTTGATGCTGTTGCAGCTTTGGACACCCAAAGGTGGCTCTGAGGCCATAGTTCAAACTATTTTTTTTCTTGTTCACTTAAGGGAGGGGTGATCACAAGGAAGCTACAGCTGCACCATGTTTCAGTGTTTAAATGTACCTCAGCCAGTAGGGAAGGAAGCCAGTGTTTCAGTTCCAGCTCCAGTCACTTGTGGCTAGACCACAGCATCCAGGCTCAGAGATAAAGGACATTCTGTATTGCTTCTGCTTCACCATTTTTGGGAAAAGAGCACTATGTTTTCCTTCTCCCGTGGTAGGCTTTGTAGTAAGAACATACTTTTCCAAACCTTCAATTACGAAGCAGCATAACATCAATTGTCTTTCCAAAATCCAAAGTATTGCTTTTTATACTTTCCTCTTTTAAGATCTCACTGCTACAGAACAAAACCAAAGCAAGCTGCTTTTCAGTTAATCACAAGAATATTTAAAAGTGCACTCTTGTCATTGTGCTTCATATTTGGTGTAGGAAAATCTTTCCTTTTGACAGAGATGTGGGCATTTTGAACCCTTTTTGTCTGTCTTGGTGAATGCACTTCTAGCCCTGGTACATTTGGTCAGATTCATAGAGTGCAGAATGGAGAAAGAAAATGTTTAACAGAGGTAACAGAGAGAATACCTTCAATAATGGCCAAATCCTTAATCCTTACATTGCTGCTCTTTGAAGAAAGGAAACAAACAGGATACAGGTTATGCCTTAAGCAATGTTCCTGTGTCACTCTTCATCAGCACTGTGTCTTATTTAAAGTTTTCCTTGCCCCTGATAATTCATTGCTGTTGTCTTTTTCAGACCCTAAGCTTGGAAGCTTATACACCTTGCACTAGATTTGAGATCTCTTTGGGTAAAATCTTTCTGTTAAGCACACTTGAAAAAGACAGAGCCATAATGCTGGTGTTGGATATTCAATCCATGAAGTTCCTGGCAGTCTGTCTGTATTCAGTGTGGAGGTAGTGCTGTACCTGGGAAGATCAAGGTGGTAATGGTGCAATTATATAGGCAGCAAAAAGGTGTCTGCACTTAGCTAAGTTGTGCAGAATGATGCAAATCACATAGCAGATAAAGGTAGGGAAACTCAAGACAGGTTTTATGGGCAAATGAATATGATTTTTCTGATCATATTTTCTGGCTGCTTTCTTAGAAGTAGCGTGGAACCTGGGAAAGCAGTACTTGAGTCAGGCAGTAGATTTGCAGGGTGTGGGGAAATTGTCTACAGGACCTTCTTAATGACTGTCTTTGAAAGAGTCCATTTTCAGGGGGCAGGTTTGCCATATCAGGGTTACCTAAAAGGGAAAGGAATTGGCACAGCCTTATATTTTTTTTCTGCAGTGTTCTGTGGCAGTATCAGTCCTCATGTTTGATTCTAATCAAGTTCCTGATAGTTATTGTCTCTGTACTTCTGTTGCAAGCAGTTCATATATGCTTCTCAGGAGTTCTGAGATTTCCTTAGCTGTAGCGTGTGATGGGCTTTGGAGAATTTATGTAAAATATAACGTGTAGTATTGAAAGTCATAAACTAAGAATTTAATCTGGGTGTCTGTTGCACCTTTCTCTGTTGGTAGCCTTGGAGGCACAAAGGATCTTTAGAACCAATGAATTTGTGGAGTTTCCAGTGAGTGATACCCAGAAACAGGGAGAGAGGCCAGGTCATGGCCTCTGTACCCCATGTCCATGGGGGAATTAAACAATATGCATATGGAAGGACTAAGCCTGTATTGTGCACAAGAGCTGTTTAATATATTTTACCCTGCACAAAACTCACCTTTTAATCAGAGGTTTATATGAAATGTTGTGCATTGTTGCTGCCTCCTTAGTTCTTTGTGAAGGATCTAATCTACAATACACCCATGCTTCCTACCTTGAGTGAAGGTATTTAGACTATCTATATTTTGGTTGTGAGTTTTGGGGCTTTTTCTGGCTATGAGCCCCTTTCTGGTGAATATGTGAGAAATGGAACAGATACAGAATCCAAAAGGAATCTGAAATGTCTTGGCATTTCTTTTAGAGGATGCTGGGTGCCATGTGCTGATGTATTCAGATCAAGTCAATGTTTTTCACTATTGTGACCTTCTTAACTGATTTTTATTTGTGGGGTAACAGTAAAGCTTGTACTGAAAAGAATCCTCTAAGTTGAGCAGTCCAGTTCTTAAGAACAAAAGCAAAATGTTCCTGATCATATTTTGCTGTTACCAAAGAGCTGTCTGAGGCATTCATCTATTTTTTGACTTGTGCTGAAGTAAGCACAGAAGAAGAAAGGCTGCAATTTGCCCTATTTTCACTGTTGATGTCATGCAGTTGTAACAGTGTGATGGAGTAATCATGTCTATGTTGATATTTTATAAACAAAATGTTGTTTTAAGGAACATCAGTGAAATTTGGTCATTTCAAACTGTAAAGAAATGAAATTTTTGTAAAATAATGGAGATATCAGTTGGCATGTGGTAGAGAAGAGGTGGATTTTTTTGATGCAATTTATTCCAGCTCTTGTCTACATGCAAAAGACAGTTATGTTACTAGACTTGTACAAAACTTCTGTGTTTAACAAATACTGAGTCATTGCCCAATTTGTAATATTTACAAGTCACTCTGTTATCAGATATGACTGCAGTATCATGAGAAATTTGTTAATTAAACTGAGCATTTTTAAAATTGTTTCCAAGATAAATGTCTGTTTTCTAGATGCTCTAACAAAAGAATTGGCTTTTCTGTTAAGTGTAGCCACTTTCTAATGAAACAGTTGAACAAATTGATTTTCTAATAGTTTTTATGTAGAAATATTTTGAGTAGTAAATGGATAGTTGTGTGACAACAAAGCATGGTCCAATATAAAAATGAAGTGCTTAAATAAAAAATAAATGTCATTATATAGTAAATGCTGCTGAGCTGCTGCTCATTGAGGTTAAATGGGATTTTCAGACTTTTAAAATGCAGATATACATTGAAGACAGACTATCAACTGGGCTTTCTTTCATGTTTTCTTGTTTCATTATTTCTGATGGATTACAGTCAAAATTTTTGTAAAGAATTTTTGTGAATTAAAATCTGGATAATTTATGAATATACATTAGTTTTGGAAATTGAATTGTGGATAAAAAAACTGGAGGAGGATGTTGGAATGATAAAAAATATGTATTATTTTTAGTTCAGAAAAGCCATTCCATAGTGGTGAAATGCAACTCCAAATGCTCCATGTTTCTGAGCAGTTTCCTTTTCAGGAAGGCATGGCCATGCTTAATTCGGTTTCTGGAGTTATTCTTGCATTGCCAATGGGATGCTGGAGGCACAGCTTTCCACAAACAGACTGCAGCCAAGTGGAATTTGATGGTGGGGGTCCAGATAGGAAGTAATTAAATGTTTGAGGTTTTGTGTCCTTTTAATGGATGTCTTTGGTTTTGGAAGCCTGGCCCACAGCATCAATAGATAATATTGAATGAATGGCTATTCCCAAAGAGAGAAAAGAGTGTTTTGGTGGTGATGTGATGCTTGATGAGCTTAATGTAAAGGAAACTGAAGTGCTTGCCCATTGACCTTATTTGCTGAATCAAAGCTAATGCTAATGTATGGTCAATAAAGGCACCAAATGGCTGGGCTTTCATAAATCCTGTTTGCATATGGTGATGGATGCATATTTTTACATTGCAGTACATCAGAGCCTTTATTTCAATCCTCTTCTATTTATTGTATATATTGGAAAGGGCCCACAGTGATCTCCTCATGGCTTGAGGGCAATCCCTGCTGCAGTGCCTGCAGTGCCTCTTCCCTTCCTCCTTTCCTGACCCTGGGGCTCACAGGGCTGTTTCTCTCACTTTTCCCCCCTCACTCCTCTCTGTTTTTGTGGTGTTTTGCCCTTCCTTTGCCCCTTCCCCTCAGGTGCCAGCACTGTTGTGGCTGTGGGGCTGGACAGTGCCCCCACTCCTGACCCCTCCACACTGGTACCCAGTGCTCTTTAAAGAGGTGAAAATAGCAAGGAGTGGCCCAGAATCAGGGTTGAACTTGGTTTTGTTGCATTGGATTAACGATCCCTTCGTAAATGTATAATTAGGCAAGTAGAAGAGGGTAGGTCAAGATGAAATTACCTGGTGTTAAATTATCTGTGCTCCCAGAAGCCCTGTTTTCTGTCCCACAGTGCAGCAAGACTAGAATTATAACTGGATGTAGAATTGTAACAAAAATGTATCTTAGTAATTCAGACAAATGAAAGATTATTTCCCCCCCTATCCTTGTGATGCCTTCTTGTTCTAGTTGAAAATTACTTACCTATTGTGGAGTCGACTTTGAACCTTTAGGTCTTAGGTCATTTCATACTAAGATTCAAGTTTATCATTGTTCTTTCAGCGTGGCAGAGTGAGAGTTTGAAAGTTAATTTTTAGGACTATGAATGGGCTTCACTTTGCCACACTGAGCTGAAATCCATGCAGTACAAAGGTTTAGTGTTGAGTCCAGGCTGTTGTGCCGTTTTCTGTGCACTTTGCTGTCCTTTTCTCCGAGGAGGTAAACAGCAGTTTTTTGGGTGGGATCTAAGCAGGGGTGGTGGTTCCCTGCTCCACTCACATGTTCAAACCATCTGCCACTGGCACCTCCATTCCTGCAGCCCCAGGGCAGTGCTGGGGACGAGGCTTTCCCAGCTCCTGCTGCTTGCATGGGTTTGTTATATCCAGTTACGCTCTCAAATGCACCTGTCTGCTTCCTGCTGCTGCCAGGGCCGGCGTCTGGAGGGCTACTTTGCTATGCATTGGATTTGTGTCAGGCAATACAGCTGGTAGTCTTGGGAGGCTGTCTTTTGTCTAGACTAAGCAGCACCTGATTGTTTGAATCTGAGGAGTCATTAGTACAGAGCCATTTTCATCGCCCGTGTCCCTTTACGTGTAACCTGCTAGAAAACAGCAACTAAGCCAGCCATACTACCTTTAAGACCATTTCTGTGTTTGTCAGACTTTTTTCCTGAGTGTTACCCAGACATAAGTACTTTTTGTAATCTGCTATTTACAGAAATAACTTAAAATTTATCATGGTATGTATGGATTTTTCATTAACCTCCTATTTTTCAGGCCTGTGAGGGAGCTTGTCCTGTGACCAGTTTGAGATCAAAGAATAGTTCTGATAGGTGTTAAGTAACTACTAGACTATTTCCTGTTTTTCTGTGAACTATGTCAGCTGTATTTCAATCCCTTCAGGGACGAATTTTGGCATGTGAACTCTGTTATTGGTTTGCCCACAAATTAGTCAAAATTAGCTTGCAGTGGCTGTGGTAGAAGTCAGTCTTTTTTCACTGGGAGCAAAGAACATAGACTATAAAAACAACAGCCGCAAAATCCTCCTTCTGCTCAATAGTAGACTTTTAAACTTTATCTATTTTAAATGAGGAAATGCTGAAAATGGATGTGAAAAGCTCCTAGATTTGTACGCTAGTTAGTGATCTTCACTTTATGATAATTGCAAAATTTATATGTTCAGAAGGCTGAATTTACCTTTCCACCACTGGTTTTAAGAGATAAAGAAGTATTCCAAAATTGTGAATTATAAAACAGAGTTCACTGTATTTGCTGGAATCATTGTTTTGAAATACAAATTAGCACTTGCTCTGACGACGACTGTGTTCACAAAAACCCTGCTGAGGAATAGCCTGCAGAACAATTTCTTCTGGTACAGTTGTTTTTAAGTAATCCCTGTCAACACTAGGCATCGAAAATGTGTGAGCTATGCCGTGGTCTGAAACAGCTGTCAAGTGTAGTTTCTGGCACAGAGCCATCTTTAGATATTCTTGTATCCAGTTAACATAGAAAAAGAAGAGATTGCTTTTTTCTGCATTGGTTGGATTTGTGGTCAGAAGCAAGAGGAAGAAAAGGTCCCAAGTTATAAATTAAAAGAAATTGGTTCTAGAAAGGTGTAAATTAAAAGTCAGTGGCTGCCTTTATTCACATCATAAAGTGCTTTCCTGAGTGTAAGGATGTTCCTAACCACATGGTTTCCTGAATCTGGGTCAAAGCTCCTACTGCTGTTTGAATTTGGGCTAAGATAAGCTCTGCAGTTGTGATCATGGCAAAGTTTATAGCTATTATCCAGAAAATATATTAAAAATAAAGAAATTCCAGATGGTTTTCCTTTGTAATGATCCAAAAGAGCAAGGTAAACAGCAGTAAATTTGAGGTTTGATTGAAATAGGAAAACAGCTGTAGTAAAGAATTCAGGAAGAAGAGAGTTTGGAGGGGAGCCGGAAGGGAAGTTGTTCCAAGGCACTGGTATGTCTTTACAAACACAGAGTCTTATCCAAAGTGAAATCTATATTCCAATTGGCAGAATTCCATTTACAAAACTGATTTTTTTGTGGTAGCTAGATGACATCCTGCAGAGACTTGAGTTGATGAGAGAACACAGTAGTTTGAATGCGTATATGGGCTGCTCTCAAGGACTTAGTTGAGTTTAGCAGGACAGTTACAGTACACTCCAGAAGAGCATGTAAAGTCTTGCATGCATTCTTTACTTAAAAGATATGAAAGAATCTTTACTAGTAGGTAAATTATATTTAATTCTGCTTGTTACAGAGATTTTGCTCATCCTTTTCATTTTCCTAGAATTACAGAAATCAGAAATGGCAAGGATCTGTTAGGATTAGGTCATCCAGCACATTTCTTTGCCAGTGAGGGATTTTCACCCTTTCTTTTTTTGCCTTTTGTTTGCTGAAGTTCTGTATTGTATCCTAACCTAATTAAGGTTATTGCCAAAGGGAAGCTGGATAAAGGCTTCTTTTGGAGCCTGTTAAGGAATTTTAGTGAATCCAAGCACTGTAACATCATACCAGATCAATGTCATCTAGTCTTGCTTTAGATAAAATATATTGTGTTAGATGTTTCATGCCTTTCAAAAGAATGTTATTGAAGTCGATGCTACAGATTAGGTGTAAGTATTGTCATTACATAGTTAGCATAGATAAATTTCTGACCAGAAATGATGTTTACATCATGATCTTTGCTGAACCCTTTACCTGCAGTCAGTCCCTCTCACTTGAAAACCACACATATCTGTACTAATAGGTTTTCTCTGGGTGATAACTGACACAACGAAACATAAACAAATCCAAAGATATTTTCCATACTAGGAAAAAAAAGGAAGTGCATAGATGCCACATGTGTCATGTTGAAATTGAGTGGGGATTTTTAAATATAGTTGGAAGTGTTGTCTTGTACGAAATGCATCTGGTACAGGCTTTAACTGTCTATTCCAGGTAATGAGCTGTGAAATTGAATGGGACTGTTTAGGCTGATTTACTGGGTGATTTGCAGAGGCAGAACTATTTTTAACTCTTCATTTACTATAAGCAAAATAACTTCTTTGCTGTTTATTTCAAGGGTCTTTTTTCTGAACAGCAGTAAATAGCATGAGTTCAATAGTAGGAATATTGTTGCAAAAAGTGTGATGTTGATGTTTATTTGAGTGACTAGTAGAGTGTGTTTTATGGAGAACTGGAAGGAGTCAATCCAAGGTCATTTCTACTAGAGGTTTGTTTATTGATTTTTGTTAAAATTAGGTTTTAGTAACACAACAATTTTTGTATCTCAGTGTGTAAATGCTCCTTTTGTGCTGTGTTTAAGATACTTTCAGCTACTCAAAATGTCTTCATCTTGGTCTTTTCAAATACCTATTTGCAGCCCTGTGTAGGTTGTATACTAATACATGAGATTACTGGAAAATATTTCCATGTTCAGTTTTCTCCTCTTCTTCCTCATACCTCTTGTATTTGCATTATATAGTTTATGCAATAATTGAGAACAAAACAAAGATACCTGTGGTGTATCAGTCTTGATTTTTCTTTAGTTTAAAATCTTGGGTTTCAGTTTATTTAGTGAACCCACAAAGTGCATGTTCTTATGGCTGATTTATGTATCCTGCTGATTGGACCAGCTAGTATTACTTCACTATTTGTATCAATCAAATCAGATCTTCAGGTTGCAAGTGTATGGATTATGTCATTTCTCTTTATTCTAAGTATATCCATCAAATCACTGAAACTGAAAGGTGCCTGATGTTCCACCTCATGGCCTGCAAAAGTCACCTGTGACAGAAATCAGGCACAGCTGCTGTGTTAACACACAGGCATTGCTCATCTGCAATTGTTCTTCTAATCTCTGTGGTTTTCCGCTTTCACCAAACCGAAGCGTTCGTTGTAGAAACTCGTGGATTATTTGTGGCCTATGATATCACTGAGACTTGCTGAATTTTTTTAATACTGGTTGACAGATGAGTAAGTTCCTCTTGGTTTCCTCCTTCTTTGTCATAGGAAGTCACATTAAATTGATTATGTGACTGAAGAGTAGCGATACAACCACAGGAAATCCTGTGGCTGAAACCAGTTTTGTTCTCTGCTTGCTTTTGGTAATAGCTTTGTATTTGCAGAATATTGTCTTTGATTTAGGACTGCCTTGTACTGTGACTTTAAAAAGGTGATGCTTTTTGCAAGGCATGAACAAAATGGCTAACTTATTTTTTGAGCTGGGGCATCTTTTTTAAAAAAGATTAAGACTAAATAGTAATATTGCTGATGAGAATTTGTGGGTGAAAATTTGGTCACTTCAAACAAAATGAAAGTTAAGAATGTCAAACGCAAACGCACACAAATGAAAAAGAAGTATAGCCTGTGCATGCTGCATTGGAGGCTTTGAAAGATAGAGGATGTAGGACTTGTTGCTCATTGTTCCATGAGCTGGAGCAGTGGGTTGGTTCAGCTGCACAAGCCCTCCAAGCCCTCATGCTTGTAAAAAGTAAGGATGTGTCAGGAAAGTGAAATCATCCTGAGTACACAGCATATTTAAATTGATTTAAAGAAGTCTGTACTCTCATTCTTGATCAAGAGTAGTTTATATCTTGCCTTAGAAGCCCTTGCTTTCAAGATATAGCAATATGTAAGTTTCTCATTAATTTTTGGTTGAGACCTGCTCTTCTGTGACTTTTAGGTACAGTAATAACGTTTTTGGGTGTCAGTCTCCTTATAAATATTTTTTTTTAATTAATGGGAAAAGGAGTTTTCAGATATAATGGCAGATAATTTTTTCTCCTCTATCCCCCTTTTCATTTGAAAGTACTTCAGAGGAGTTTATTAGTATGCTAAGTAAAACTAGGTACAGACACATTTTATCAGAATGCATTTGCTTTCTTGCTTGTACATGCGGTTACGGTTAGGCCTGGTTAATTCATAAATTGGGGAATAAATGTATCCCTGAGATAAGAGCAAAAGGAAGGATAAAATGTTTCAAGAACGTTTCTTCTGGCTTGGTGGAGAGTGTGCCTGGCATTACCCTGACCTGAGGGGCACTATGGAAGGGGATTACTGTGGCAAACAGGAGGCAGGCTGCTAGCATTTCCACAGTGGGGGATGCCTTAATGGCAGGAGGGCAGGATGGCTGGAAAACCCACCAGGGTGAGGAAGAAGGGACAGGAAATGCTGAGGTGAGCACCCCCAAAGTATTGATATCCTTGAAGTCATTAACTCTTGTGCTCTGAGCAACAGCTATGCAGTACTGCTTGTGTCTGTGTGCTCACTGGATGTCTGCAACCTTGGAGCTGAGCTTACTGAGCCTGCCTGGGAAACAGTGCTTTTTTTGGTCATGGTCCTAAGTCAGGACCCAGTGCAGGTATTGATGCCTCACTGTTGAGCGAGATGTGCATGGCTGCAGCAGTGTTCTTCAGTGCTGGTTGTTAGAACACACCTCCAAAGCCCCCTGAGGACCTGTAACTCCTGGGAAGTTGTATAGAGACTTGAAAAAAGAGGGGAAGGAGGCAGCACCAGCAGGGATAAATTGGGATAACAATACAAGGCATGGAAGTTTGGGGAAAGTTGATTTAATAGGA
Organism: Climacteris rufus; assembly: GCA_013398175.1. Classification (NCBI taxonomy): domain Eukaryota; kingdom Metazoa; phylum Chordata; class Aves; order Passeriformes; family Climacteridae; genus Climacteris; species Climacteris rufus. The sequence goes on along the minus strand of VZRZ01001922.1, from coordinate 567,600 downwards.
GTTTAATAGGATTTCAGTTTCTTTTTTAATTTAAATTCTGTTCCTGTAATTCTTTCTCTCCCAATTAGAGACCAGTACATTACAGTGTCTTTTGGAATGAGTAGCAGTAGAATTGAAAAACAGTAGTAGTTGAAAGATGATTGAAAATGACTTTGCAGAATCTGGACTGAATTCACTTTATTTCCTTCCCTGCTTGAAGCATCAAGAGCATTCTGTGATGTAATATTTTTTGTTGTCATTAGTAATAAATTTGGGGAAGAAGCATGCTGTTTCCAAAGGGATTTATGATGACTAATTATCTGGTTCAGAAGTCTGAGCCAGAGGTGGGAATGTGGGTGGCAGTGCTAACCTGCTTGGGTCATCAGAGTGCCCATGAAATTTATCTGGAGAAGTATTCTAGAAAGATTTGGTTTTTTTGGGAAAATTTCTTCTTTGAACTTTCACAGCCAAAAAAAGGGATGTTTTTTGGTATCTCCCTTGACCTATGTTTTTATGTCTTCTGTACGAAAGCTAAAGGTTGAGGAGGGGAAAAGTGCAAAAATGTATGTTTGATTCTTTGCAGTTCCAGGTGACAAAATAGCTAAATGAATTCCTGCCATCCCAGCATAGCTTAAAGCTTTGGAGAGTTAGCTGCTCTTTGAGTAAAGTACTTCAGAGAATTTTCAATACTATCCTTATTTAATCATAAAATATACTGTGTGGTCATACGAGCAGTTAAATGTAACCCAGAAAAAAAAAAAAAAACAACAAAAACACCAGAAAAAACCCACCTTGACCATAGTGACCTTTGAAGGAGATCACTGAGCATGAACCTTGTGAGACTTGGGAATGGATGAGACCGAGCTGGTTTATTTCAGCTGGAGATCTGGCTCAGTATTTAAACTGCAGCAATTTGTTGTTCTCTTTCCTCTAAAGCCCATAGAAGCAATAATAGTGAACGAGGGTGGGAACACCCAAACTCCAGAACAGTACCTCTTCTTCCAATCTCTACCTTCCCCCTCTCCTTCAAGGTTATTTAAGGATTTACTAGTTAGTGAGAAAAATGTTAAAAAAGAACACTTTCTTCCAATCAATACCGTTCTTTTGAAATGGCCTCATTAGCTATTTTGTCACCTAGAACAGCAAGAATTACTATCTACACTGTGTTTCTCACACCTTTTGGTTGCTGTGACCCACCCCAAAATTTTACAGCATTAAAAACCCAGAGCAGCGTGAGAAAATGTGACATTGTGCAATTCTTTTCTTCACACGTATATCAGAACTAAAGATATTACTAAAATTGGATTAGCTCAAAACACCTAATTTGTATTCAAAGAGGAAACGCCTTATTTTTCGCATAGCAGTTGCAGGTTGAGTGGAAGTGAATGAAAGGAGTAAAGCTCTGGTGGAAGGAAGAGAAGTCATTCCTTGGCAGGACAGAGTGTCTGCCTGTAGCAGTTCTGCAGAAGATGTTCATAAACCATAGATGTGGGCGTGGAGAGCAGGCAGGGCAAACAGTGAGCAGTTCTTGACTATACATGGGATGAGACTTGAGCTAAATCCCTAAACCAGATTAGCAAATCTCGTCCAATATACTATGTGAGGGAGTGTTTTGGAGATTGTATCCAAACAATCGAAAAATAACAGTTTATTCATGTGTATGCTGTGAATTGTGAGGAAGAGCATAAACAAGAGGTACCTAAAATAATGAGAAACTTTATGAAGCCCTCTTTAGGATAAAATAGTTTGAGAGTATGTAGACTAAGGGCATATTGACTTCATATATTAATAATTAATATTATTAATAATTAATATATTATATATTAATAAAGCTGTTAAATGCACCTGTATGGTGTTCATAGTGTGATCTTCATACTGCCTTAAGTGGGCTGAAGACCCGCAAATACCTCTGTAGCTTTAAAGCAAGTTTAAATCTTTGTTTTTAAGCTACATTTTTCCTAAACTCAGATGAAGTGAGCGTAGCATTTGTGCAGTAGTGAAAGATGAAAGAAAACTTCTTTTTCAAACGAAGTTTGAGAAATTGCCTGTGGCTTTGATTATTCATGCACATCCTACAGAACCTTAACTCACCTGATGAAGTTGGAGTCGCACAAGCACTTCTGTGTGAAAATAATGAGAAAGCAACTTGTTTTGGACTCTGTTCCATGGAAAGTGTGGCTTCAGCTGATTTACCAGCATCAATTAAATCTTCAGAATTTAAATTTCCAGAAGGAAACATTTTCTGTTTAAATTACCTTAAGGAGTAGAGTATGTGAGATTACTTGGAATCAAGCATGTTTCCAATATTAAACACTATTTAGTGGTGTTAATGTCTAATACTTTAAAAAATTTTTTTTTTTTAGTTTTTCCAAATTAAGTGTCTTGGAAAGTAAATACTGAAAATCAGATTCACCAGCTAAGTGAAGGACATGTTCATGTTGGAAACATTCTTTCTCACTGGTGTAAATCTTAGTAAGTAGTGCCAGAACTTGTGCAGAAAAGTCATACCTAATTATGCAACACACAGCTCTTAATGAAATCACATTACTAAGGACCTGCAGAATCTGTGGGTTGTATTTATTTTAATTCATTGAATTCAATTACTCATATAATTCTATGTAAATACAGGTATGCTATATTCATACATAAATGGGTGTGTGTAGGTGTGTATATATATACACAGATAAATATATAAATATATACATGCAGATAAATATATATATGTTTTTTGTATTTAAAAAAACATCTACGTGCTTTAGTACTTGGGTCTTGGTTAAAATTTTAAGACACAGTTCCACAAATTTCTGGTACCATCTTTGTGTATAGTACTCAGTTCCCAACAATTTTAAGATTTTTCTCTGCTTGCTATGTGGTAAAAACAAATAATTCTCTCTGTGATTTAGCTGTTGAGTATGTTGTGTATATTACTTTTCTTAAAATTCTATTTTTACAGTTTTGATGTCTGATATAACGTCCACTGGAAAATGTGTAAAGACTGACTTCAGAAAGCTTTTAAAATCAGGCTGTTCCTAAACTCAGAGTAATATTTTATAGAAAAAAAATGACATCAGATCAAGCTATGATGTTCCAGGTGCTGATGGTATTTTGTCTTCTATCTTTTTGTATATGTATAAAAATGGTTGATCAAGCATTTTAACTGTGAAGTCAATTCCTTTTTGGTTTACAACATTGATATTGTAATATGTATTTTAATGTCTGAATTCTAGAAATGGATACATAAAGTTGATGTATAGTAGAAAAACAGATGAGTATTAAAGAAGGTCTTACACAGATGCACATTCTTGACAGAAATGATATAAAACTGTTTTAATACCAGTATAAAATGGAATTTGTATTATAATGTTCAATGCTCTGTGCACATGAAGTAAGATGAAAAAGCTGTCAGAAGAAAGGGGAGGCATTAGAAAGGAAATGTGTAATGTACACATAATTTTTTCTTGCTGCAAACTGCTGAGAAACTTTTAATTTGAAAGAGGTGTCACTGCCTGAAATAATATATTGATATAAATATCTATACTGCTCAGAATCTTATTTGAATCTGTTATGTTAGAATATTCTTGGCTATCTAGCCATTGAAAATTTTTAAGTTTTAGAGTTTTGTATGGCATTTTTCTCTACTAAGTTGTCATAGATCTTAACTACTTACAAGGTAAAAGAGCAGTATTTGTGAACTGTTGGCAAACCTAGCTAATGTTACCTTGTTTTGTCTCCAATACTCAAGTCTATTTGAGATAATAGTATTTTGAAGCTTTGCAGCTGTTTGAACATTTTTCCTTCCACAAAAATAATTCAGTTCCAAGTCCTTGTGTAGAGAGAGACTTAAGAAACCAAGCCTATTTCCTCCAGGAATATTTGGTTTTGTTTACTTGTGTCAGTCTATTATGCAAATGTGATATCACACAGACTTTATACTTGCTTTTGCTCTAATGCAACTTGTCAACTCTGCTTACAAATGTCCCGGTCTCAGATGAGATGTGCAGGATATTTGCAAAAGGAGAGAAGGATTGTCTTGCATTGTTTGCAGTCACCAGCTGAATCAGAGCTTAAAATACAAGGTGAGGCTGGCTGGAGGTTGTGCAGTTTTTTGTCTCCTAGAAGCAGCTCTAGGCTGTTGCACTTGGCAGTAATGTGATGGTTACCCAGCACTTCTGAAAATGTAATGCTGTGCTGTTTCAGTCCTTGATTCTGCCAGTGCACCTATATTTATGTGTGGGTTCCTATGAAAGTACTGTGATAGCTACCAGATAAATCATCCTGCTGGTTCTTCTGGGAGGTAATTTGTCCCTTTGGCATCACTGAAGTACAAAGTTCACGGGTCTGAGCAGCCTTGGGAAGAGTGACAAGGGACAGGCAAAAGGTTCTCTTCTGGTTCTTGCATGGCACTGCTACTCTGGGAATGACTGAGCCAGGGAATGGTTCCTTTCTGTTTAATAGCCTCGTGCCATTTTTTCTTAGCATTTTCCCCTCCCTCTTGTGTCTCTGCTTTGTAGGAAAGGTACTGCATTTTGGGAAGGAAACTTAACTCGTCATTCTTGCACTTTGGCCTTTTACTTGACTTTAATATTGTTTTGGTTTGTACTATGTTAGTGTTACTTAATTTGTGCTTGATCTAATCTGTGAGAAATTCAGTTGTTTGCAGATACTGGGGCTATTTAGTTATGTAAAAGATAGGAATTGCAATAGAGCACTGTTCAGGTAAAATATAGCTTTCTGAGGCTATCTGAAATTTTATTTAAAATGATGGGGCATTGCTTGATATATGACTAAGAACATAGAAGTTGTAAAAAAAAGTAAAATCTCAAGACTTCTACTATAGCTATAAAATCTTCAGGGCCGAGCTCTGTGTCAAGTGTAGCTCATTCAGTGATAAACAGATTTCATAATCAGATACATGTTTAGAACATGGATGTATACTTTACACTGATTTAAAAGTGAATGCCCTAATCATACAATACTTGATAGTAGGTTCTAGTTGCTGAACTTCATCTCTTTCTTGTCTAGTCTACCCAATACTGATGTTAGTTGAGTTTCTAATGTGAGCAGTTTTCATGAGCATTTGGTGCCCTTGTTGAACAACTGAGGATGCAGCTGTGGGCACGTTCAAACTTTAATATGTGGACACAGATTAAGGTCCTCACTGACATTAGAACAAAGTCATGCCATTCACATAGGTACTTGTTAAAAGTTTGTGAACACATTTTGAAGATACAGCAACATGGTTGGAGTCGTTCAACACAATTTGCTTGAATTTCTGTTGTTAAATTGCAAGTGGGCAGCAAGTCTTCTGCACCTGTAGTAAACAAGTTGTTGTCATGAGCCTTTTTAACTTTACAGCTAAAAATGAAAGCTGAGAGATGGTTCAAAAGTGCGGTTCAACAGTAAACAAGAATGATGTGTTGAGTCTTACAGGAGCTGCCACAGGAATGAAACTCCTTTGCTTTCTGAAATCTTTTTCACTGTTGATCCAATGGCTGGTGTTTGGAGCCTTGAAGGGTAATGCCCATTGTGGTCTGCAGAAGCAGCATTCATCTCTAATCTTAACACCAGCTGACCATTTCTTAAAAGACTGCAGCTGTTATTTACTCAGAGCCGAGTAGCTAATTTGATTTTTTTGTCTGCTGCAGAGATAATGAATCATTTTTGCTTCTTGCTGGGTGCTATATGTACATAAATTATAATTTCAAATGTCACATTACTCTGAGGCCTTTTAACGGGATATGTTTTTGAGTGTAATGGAAATGAGGTACCAAATGTAATGTGCTTAATTCTGATTTCCTTTAGTAATAATTATATTTTGTCTTGGTTTGTTAAAATCATATTTGTAAAGCAAGCAAATGATACGGCCACGGTGCACAACTCATGTCCCTTGAAGGTCGTTTAAGCATCCTGACAGCAACGTGGAGAGTTGTGTTACAGAGAAAATTGCAGTGGGAGAGGTTTCAGCACAGGAATCAATGCAAATCCTGAGTTCTGGGATTCTGTATTGGTGATCTTCTGAGACAGTGTGGAACAGCTCTTAGATGGAGCTTTACTAGTCCTGGCAAAGGAATATTGACAGATCAGTGCAAAGCTGAATCTCCTGAGCTGGGCTCCCTGTGTTGTGCAGCTTTTATTTGTTCTCCTATCTTCATTAGCATAAAAGCTAACGAAGCTAATCAGTATTCAAAGAGGACGTTGTAAAGGAAAATGGATACTAGACACAAAGAAAGCATGGGATATTTTGGACAATACAGATGATGTTTTAAACTGTAATTGAGCACTAACGTCAGCATGTATGTGTCAGAAGGGACATATTTCTCAACATGCTTATTTCAAATGTTCTGCTTTGTTTTGATTTTTAGGACAAAAATGTATGTAGTAGTTTATTACAACATAATTATAGTATTTGTCTGGTATCAGTTATTTTGGATAGGCTGTAGACAGTTTAAACAAAATTGTGGTTTCATTATTTTGGTTTCCTGATGTGTTTGGTTTTTGTTGGGGGTTTTTTGTTATGATTTTCAACACTTTAGAAAGATAGTTGGTGAATGTCTGTTATCAGCTTCCATAGGAGAATCAGCTCTGGAGATGTTGCACTGAATACTTATGCTATTTTCAGGAGTGGCATCGTTTTTCTGCTGTGCTACAGTTGTTATCAATATGCATTATCAGAGGATTGTGAGGTTAAAGTATTGAATGAGTGTGAGGCGAAGCTGTGGTGTTTTGCAAAGCCATGAATTTTAGCAGAGGCATTATATTTAATAAATACTAAAGTAATGACAGTAAATTGAATGTCTGATTAGAGTTTTTGAAAATATTTATTTATAGGCATAATATAAACAGTATTTGGTGTCATTTCACATTAGCTTTCTACCTTTTAAACCTAAAAATAATTTCCACTGGAGCTGTAGGCTTCTGGAAAGAATATTTAAGTTTGTGACATCCATGTGTTTCTTTCAGTTACCCGTGAACTTTTGCAGGCCCCAAAGTGCCCACAATCCAGAGGTCAAACACTAGTGTGTTAGAAGATTTGTCTGATCAGCAGATGGAAGTAAGAAGGGAAGAAAGTTTTTGTTTCTCCTTTTTCTCCTTCAAGAATTTTTGGTCATGACTAAAATAAAACTCAATTAAAGAGTGTTTGTAAGAGCAATCCCCAGCTCTGAGAGTCCTCAGAGCAGTCTGCAGTTTGGAGTGAAGTGCTAAGGATTGAATTTTTTTTTCCTTTATTTTGACTCAACTGGATTTATTCTGTAGTTGGAAATATTTTTCACGTATTGCAGTTGCTTAACTTGTGGTCTTGAATAGTATTCTCTTGTATGCTCACAGACAGGGATGACATTCTTGTGACTACTATGGAGCATGTGTGACTGGATGTTTTTATTTGTAGATATTTTTAAATCCTTTGACAGAAGGCTAGCAAACATAGAAGTGCCAACATTTTTGAAAATCAAAGAAATACTCTCCACTGAAGTCCCCAAATTCGAACACAACTGCTTTGTATGTATATTCTCTGATAGCAGTTCATCTTGTGTATGCTTAGCACAAGCTTAGCATGGTCAAGTGGAATATCTGTATCTTGATTATAAAATCTGATTGCAGGGCTTGGAGTGGCAGCAAGATCCTCTCATGCTCATTGGTGGTCAGGACAACTGCATCATTATGGCTTCTTTGCTGTTCATGTGTTTTATGTTAATTCATTTGCTGGTGCTTAATTAAGCATTTTCTTCAGAGTGTAGGAAGTACATTTAACAAGCCCAAATACCCAGCAATGGGTGAATGTACCTGATCAGTTCTGTAGGTTTTGTTCACATGAGTGAGTATCCCAGAGGAAAGTTTGTCCAGGAAATATTCCGCCTTCCAGCTGCAATTGAATGGGCTTGAACAACAAGCTGAGACAGCTGGGTCCTGTTTTGGTCTTGATTTGTAGGGACCCAAGGGATTGGGAGAGTGGGAAAGAAATCCTGTGCCAGTTGAATGAGTTCAAATGAGGAAAAGAGAGCTTTGCTCCCTCGACTGCTCTGCATTTCAACTATTAATACAGCAATAAAGCCTATTCAAAAAGAGTTCTGTGTTCTTTGTGTTTTTTTGAAAGAAGGCTTGTGTGCTTAGCTATTGTGTCTTTTTTGAAATTTAATGTCTTATCACATGAGGCAGAATTTTCCAGGTCAACCACCCAACTTTAATCATGAGATCTTGTAGAGTGCAGGAAGGAAGCTGAGAAGTCCTCACAATAACCAAGGAATAACATCCTATTGGAAGTGGTCTTTCATGGGGTCATTCATATTATAATTAAGAAACCCCAGGAAACAAGTAGTTAAAGCAACTTTTTGAGAAGTTTAAGTCCTTGATGTATCTGTATTTAAAATGAGTTTTCTGTGTTGTGAGGTATAACAGGAGCTTTTCCTCATTCCTGTTAAGTGTTGCTCAGTTCTGAACATATATTCTAGTCACTGTAGAAAGGTCAAATTGCTATTTTCAGGGAGAACACCAGATCATATTTTTGCAGGTTACATTGAAAACTTTAACTGTTTAGTTAAACTTTGTATTTGCCTCAGGTTGGCCTGGTGTTGATAACAGTAGATAGCTATTTCTTCTGACCAAATCAGGCTATTTTAACAAATGGATGTTTAAATTAGTTTGTTCAAATCTAGCTAATACATTTTTCAAAGGAAAATATGATGAGGGTGGAAGTCGGGCAAGATGAAGGTATTTTTGCACAGGGAGCAATTGTGTGTATTAAGTAGGAGTGAGAATTAGGCAAGGATTTGTGGAGGAGCTGCCTATTTTTAAAAACTGCTCCAAAGTCAGAAGAGATCTTAGAATCATAGAGTGGTTTGGGTTGTAAGGGACCTTAAAGATCATCTTGTTCCAACCCCCCTGCCATGGACACCTTTCACTAGACCAGGTTGCTCAGAGCCCCATCCAACCTGACTGTCAGAAGAAAATAGTGTGTCTGTGCAGCAATGTAACACAGAGGGTCCTGTGCTGCCACAGTCATCCGAGCAGAGCATCTTTGCTGATGTTAGTGGAGAAACAGCTCTGTGCTGTGGTGACTTGGTGACTTCTGCTACTTCGTTTTAAGTGGGTCTGCAGTGTACACGGGCTCTGAGTTTAGACACACAGGCAGAGAAAGCTAAATTCTCTTCTATTGACTTGAATACCTGGTGTATGCATACAGTTGAATGTAGACTATTAGGTTGAATTTCTAGGAGCTCTTGGCTTTTCTTACATGATTGTGTGCCTCCACGGCTAGGGCTGGTCAGATGCTGTAGGTCAGGAATCCTGGTTTGTACACTGCTATAGTGATTTTGTGGCAAATTTACATGAGGCAAAGCCAGATATTCTGGCCCACCAGTATAGTGCCATATTAATAGCCAGCTGATCTTATTATTTCATTAAATAGTCAGTGATTTTGTTTATTTACCAAGCCTAATGGTGTCTCCATGTGTATCAGTGATGTGTTCTGTTTGGCTTTATTGGGATGTGTAGAGTTCTGAAAAACTTCCCCATAAGTAGCTGTTCTCTTGCAGGTATGAGTTGTAAACTATCTCAGACTGATAATAACTTCTTAGCTAAAGAATGTTTTTCAATTTTTGTCTGAGGTCATACTTGATGTCCTTACATATTATTATTTTGTGTGGGTATTGCACCTGTTATGAAGTGTGGGTTTGTTGTCATCAACATCCTTTAGGCCAAAAGAGGTTATTCTAGAGAAGTGTAGAGTATCCAACATTTCTTCCAAATAAAATTTCACTTGATGGCAACTAATTTTGAAAAAGGAAGTAAAAAAAATTGGGGTATGAGCTTCTTCTGAAGCAATATGTAAGGTCTGCCATTTTTAGTTTAGAGTGACACTGGGCAGAAAATCTAATGGTCTTTTTGCTGCCTCCAGATCAAGAAAAGTATATTAATTGTATTATATTTAATTTTTTCCCTAGGACAGAATAGCAGAATTTAATAGACAGACAAACCCACGTGTTTTCACATTCTCATAGGAGAATAGTTAACTCTGTAGTGAAGGCTTATTCTTTCTTTTTTTTTTCCTGCAAACAAGTTACTCTGAAGTGTTGCTTGCAGGCAGTAGTGAGTAAAGCTTTTTTTACAATATGTCTAAGTGTTCTTTTAGGGGCAATCTCACTGTTGTCAGGTTTGGTTTGAAACTTTGATAGAAAAAGGGGAAGCTGGTGCTGTGAAGGTGATCTTTTCTCCAACTGTTTTACATTGGAGGTGACACTTGCTTTATTTCAGCCTTTGTAGGAGAGGGGTTCCATACTGGCAGGGTTGTAGCTGTGGAGAGTGCTCTGGGAGAAATTTTTTCTGAGGTAAAAGGTCTATAGCATATGAATTTGGGTACTTATTTACTTTTTTTTGTTGAGATTAGAGGAGATTCATTTTAAAACAGGCAATTGAAAATACAGTGTTTTCTCTTCACTTTTTACTAACTTTTATTTATAATCAGTACTAAAAACATTTATATTTCTCTAGTGAGCTAACAGGAGTGTGAGCACTTTACATTGGTACATAACTTAGTGCATTATATCCATTAATGATATCATATAATAAAAATAAATGGATATCGAATTCTCTTTTATATCTTTAAAGGTTAAATTGATACTTGATTATTTACTTTAATTCTCTTGTACGATCCCTGCAATGAGTTACGGATTAAAACATCATGCAAAAAAAAAACTAATCAAGATTTAAGTAAATAAAATCCTAATTGATGGATTGACTCTCTTGAATGTTTGGTAATATGCTTCAAGAGCCAGAATGAATATTTAGTATATGTTTCGTTTAAGACTGATTTTAGACTAGTGGCCTTTAAAATGCATGTCATTGGAATAAATGGCAATGTGACAAGTAGCTTTTGTTTAATTATTTGTCTTAAGAAGAAGATACTGCTATTTTAGAAGTTGACCTAGAAGCAAGGGAAGTGGTTGTCACCTTTTTGAACATAACAGACTGTGAAAGCTGTGTTTGCTGTGTGCACAGTGATATAAATAGCAGCAGCAGCCCTGTGTGGGGCTGCAGGGCAGGAGAACAGGGCGGTCACAGATTTGCCACCTTGGTTGCTATCCAGCCTAGTTATGTTTGCTGTCAGGTACTTCTGCACTTCTAGATAGAAAATAAGGTGACTTTGAAGAGAAGAGAGTAACAGAAACCACAGCTGAAAGGAAAAGTGGCAATGAAGAAATTGAATCTTCTTTTAGGTGGCTTTCCTATTTCCTCTGGGAGGAAATACGGTCAATCATGTCAATAGCATTCCCCTATTATTATTGATTAGATAACAGCTGCCTTGTTTCTGTGGTGTCTTAATTTAGTTTTCTAAAATAGAGCGTAATGCTCTTATGTTTATACTGGTGTATGTGCTGTATCAGAAAATTTCAAGAAGAAATCCTGGTTTTTTACATCATGAGCTCCACAAAATCTCATGCATCTTGTCAGAGGCGGATAATTTTTTTTGCAATGGAAAAACTTTTTTATTCCCATTCATTGTATCTTTGTGTTTTACCTTGTGATTTTGTGCCAATGTATAATTTAGTAGGGTGAATATACTCTTTATTTCAGGAAAATAGTATAACTATATTGTTACTCAACTATATGTATGTTAAAATCTCTACACCAAATGAGGCAGAAATAGGTAAGATTGATTTCCCTTACAACACGGGTTTGCTGTTTGGTGTCATAAGGTCATTTTAAAATGCAAAACATCCAGATTTTTCTATTAAAATTGCTCTGTTATCAATTTCCTGAACTGTTTTGAGCCATTCATGTATTCCAGTATGTTATTTTCATAAGTCAAAATGTGATCTTGAAAGGACAGTTCAGAATTTGTGTATAGGCAGTGGTTAACTACGTGCATGGGGTTCTGTTGAGAATATCAGGTGAGAACTGAATGTTGGCTGCCACCCTGCTCTCAGCTTCTGAAAAATTCAGGCCTGTTATCTTGACAACAAATTTATGTGCACTTGCATGCATATATATGGCATTGGAAATATTTCTCAAATAAAATTGGCCAGGAAATAATTATGTTCCCCATGTGCAAATTGATAAAGGGCTATTTGCAGTTTTGTACAAGTACAAAATGTTTGTTTCTTGGATCAGTGAGAGAAATTACTATTCATGGGGCAAAAATTTGTTTACTCTGTCACGTGTACTTCAGGACTTGTGGGATGGGGAACAAAGCAAGACTTCCTTTTCCTGGAGGCACAGAAGCAGGATTCAGGGGAGATTTGTATCTCCTGCCTATATTTGATAAGGAAGGAACTGGGGAAAGAGCTAAACAAGTCACCACATACACCTGCATAACTCCAGTAAGTCATGGTAATGTTTCCTTCTCTCTATCTGACTTAACATAGTGGGAAAAATGGCAGATCATGCAGATTATATGTGGAAGTGCCCACAGGGGCATCCTGGCATCAGTCATGGGTGCTCCCTTAAATATCTTTTGCACTTTATTAAAGCTCCACAAAGAGAAGATAAAGTTTAGTTCCTTAAAATAAAGATAAACAAACAAGCAAGCAAACAGAAAACTCCAACAGAAGATCCAAAACAAACCCAAAAAAGCATTTTATGGTCTCTGAGAAGAAACTGTGCATAAGGACATTTGCACAGTGTTCCTTCCATGATGTACTTTTTCTTTAAGTTCAGATAGTGAGTAGAGTATCTGAGACTTCAGGCATGAAGAAGGTGGTTCTTTTTCCTTTGATGGCATTTATGTACACAGCTTCATAAATTCTTTATAGCCATCACATAGAGGGATGTGATTTTTCTCTTTGAACACTAAGTTGGTTTAGGTTAATTTACTAGTTGATATTCTCTAATGTACTTCTCAGTTTTTGCAATGAAGTAAAATTTACTGCTAGTAATTAAGAAATTCTTGTATATGATGTCTGGGCAATTATATTTACATTTTCTTTAAATCTGTAATCTTTGATATTTAAATCAATCATATTTTCAAAAATAGTTCATAATCTTTCGAGAAAATATCTGTCAGACTAATTTTAAATCTAGAAAAGATGATACTAAGTAGATATTAAAATTATTTCTCTTAGATACAGTAAGCTTGTTTTGCAGTTATACAGACATTCAAACTTGGCAATGTCTGTTGTTGTTTTACATCCCAAAGAATGTAGTCTGAGTTGTCTTAAATTCTTCTAAAACTTGGACATGGCACAAGGGCCTCAGCTGTTCTTTGTATCCCCCCATTTTGTTATCTTTGTTACTTTCTGCTTACATCTCAAACTCACAGTTAAACACATATTTTGAAAAACCACACCAAACCCTAAAGTCTGATATTTTTATTTCAGCTCATCTCTGCTGTAGCTGTGCAGCAGGTGAGGTATACTTCCCACCTGGTGTGGAAACACACTCTTCTGCTGCAGAGAACAGGCAATTGTAACACTGGGCACTGAAGAATTTTTTCTTGTTTTGTCAGCACACCAGGGCTGCTGTTGTCTGCTGAGTTTGGGGCCAGGTAGTGAAATATGTTTGTTGGGTGTTGGTTTTCTTTGATTTCTTCTGATGGTGCTCTCATATCTGCACAGAGCCTGGGCCACAAAAATTTGGATGTGTCTGGGATAAACTTAGACTTCCTTTGCTCCCCAGACCACAGTACAGGCTGAGGAGGAGAAGTCTGTTTGGAGTGCTTCAAAATTGCCTCCACTGTTCATGGGTTCAGCTGGGTTCTTAAAAAGCAGAGGAGCTCTTTAAATGCTGCCCTCATCCTTGGGTCTGCTCAGACCTCTGTTGTTTTGTTGTGGGGTTTTTTAAAATCCAATTACTACTTTTCTAGCAGAGGATTCTGTAACTTATGTATAAATATCTTCATCTGGCTTTGTAATGGTATTAAGATACATAGGTGTTTTAGGCTATGCGAGAAAGGAAACTATTAGGTTTCTTTTCTTATTAAAATAATATCCATGTACTGTTTAAAGGGTCTTGAACTCCAACATTCCATGGTCCCTGCAGACAAGGGTGCCCTTGAATTTCACCTTCCCCTCCAGCCCCTCCTTGTTGGTGAGAACAATGTCTTGGTTGCCAGATGGGATTAAGCCACAACACCAGCATAGCACTTCTTGGCTCCTCTATCACTTGGAGAAAGAAGTTTTCATCCAGGATCCTCCTTGCTCTGCTGTGTTGTCCCCTCCAAGAGGTTGCAGGGTGGTTTCAAGCTATTCCCTCCATCTCCCATACAAAACAGATGGTGCTGCTCAAGAAGGCATCTAAATTTAAATATTTTTTTCTCCCTTTCTGGTCTGTTTGATTGACATTTGTTTGGAGGCAATCAATTGATCTAAGAAACTTGGTGTCACCTACAGGTATGCCCTTCCTGTGGAAAATTCCATTTAGTGGAATGCACATAGATTCTTGGCTCCTATTAATTTTTATATATATATATGTGTTATATATATATATGTGTGTATATATATATATGTGTGTTATTCACATATATATAAATAAAAAATTTCGATAGCTCTGTGAACACAGATTGTTCCCTGTTATCTATGGGCAGTCAGGTGTAGGCTTGATTATTTAACTCCTTCACTTATCTATATAATAATTTCCTTGTCACTGTTCCTTCCTTCTGAGTGCAGCAGCCTGTTTGCTTACTGGGATTCAGCTCCCTAGGAGGAACTTTCAGCCCACCCACTGTTCTTCAGCATGCACAGTTAGAAGTTAATAGATTGGCTTTCAGCTGGACAGTGTACATTTTTTAGTGCCCTGGTGATTCAAACTGCTAATTTCAGTTACTTGTTGACATCCTGTACTCATCTGTCAAGCTTGAATTCTGCCATTGTGCTTTCAGGCTGCACGACAGACATATTCATGAGGTGGGTGTGGATGTGGAGTTTTGATTTTACAAAAATGAAAACTCCCTTCCCCCTTTCCCCCCCTATTTTAGATCTTCTGGAGTTGTGCTCATTCTCTGTGTGTTCTTGAATTATACTCTATATATAGAATTTATTCTATATATTCTAACATCTAATGAGTCAGAAATTACTTTCCCTACTTCCTCAAGCCCTTGGGAGTAAATTTCATTAGGCCTTGCTGACTGAAGTGTATCTAATGCATTTTCTTGTTTATTTAATTTTTTTATTAGTTTCAGCAGAGATATTTGTGCTTTGGTTGAGCCCCAAAAAGCTGAAATGCCTTTAGCTGTAGGAATGTCACTCAGATCAGGCACATTGGTCAGTGCATTGTGGAAAACCTGCCCTGCCCTTACTTCAGACAGCAAGTACTTGTCAGCCCAGTAGTTTTTACAAATATTGAATTCACATTTGTTCTGAAATGTACTAAAATAATTGTAAATGGGGAAAGCACTCCAGCATGAGTAGCTCTTAGCTTAACAGATGGAGCCTGGGCAAGCTCTGCTGCCAACTGCTACGAGTGAGGAGAAGCTAAAGCAAGTGGTGTCTGTTTTAATCACTGGCAGCCCAAGTTACTGACAGTCACAGTTTCTTCAGTTCAAGTTGAATTCTTCTGGAGATTCAGAAGAATTTTGAAATAAAGGCATCCATTTATCCTGTGGTTTGTAAGGAACTGCTTTTACACAGCGTAGATGGAAAGTTTGTCTCTGCAGAGAGCTTTATACTTTACTGTGATTATATTGGTGCTACCATCTTCAAGCATGAATTAAGTTCAATCAGTTGCTAGTATTTGGTTAAAACAAATGCACTTTCCATTCTTGCTCACACACAGAAGTGGTTGATTTAGGTTAACTGTTGTGTTGAGCTAGAGTTTCTGTTGACACTTGAAATAGTACTGAGCAGTTCATTATTTGAAATTTATAAAGGAGCAAGAAGTAAGATTTATTTATCTCTGCAGAGAATATTGGTCCTTTGTGGACTGATACGTAGAGGGGAGGCATTGTACCATGGTTTATGCAGAAGACACAGGGAGGGGACGAAAAAATCCCAGCTAGGGAAAACTCATAATGACTGTAACATGCAGTATCTGACTCCAGTAGAAAGAACCTTTTGCAAGGGTTGTAGAAGTTCTCTGAGAAAGCTTGATTTTGGATGAGTCTTGATATTGAGAATCCCAACAACTTCACTGTAAATTAGGAGAGTAATTTGATATTTGATGAAAACATATGAGATATACATAGAAATACTCAGAAGAAACTATAGGAAAGTAATTTAATTTTAAACTTATCACCACGTAACTTTATAGAAACAAGACATGAAAAAGTAGTAATTGTTAACATACACAACTAAGCTCATTCACTCTAATCTGTGATGACCTTGTATATAAAGTTCAAATTATGTTACCATAGGAAGGCAAGACCTTTGTAGTTAAATGTATGTAACTACCTGTTTTATTAAATCAGGAAACAATCACAATTAAAAGCAAGAAAATGAATTTATTGAACATTTCTGATATGTCATATTAAGATGCTCTCTATCATTGTTTTGTCTATCTCTCTGTATAAATTAAGTAAAAATTGAAGTACAAACAAAATGAGGACTGAGGAGGTTCAGGGTGTTGTTTATATTCATTACTCCCATTTTATGGACTTGGACATCTTTCTAGCATACGAGGGAGTGCTTGATTCTCATTCTCTGAAGTGTCCTTTCTTTTCCTTTCTTTTATAATGTGCCCTTGTGCACACAAATGAATTTCACAACTCCGTAATTCTGTCTTGTCTGAAGTTGGCAGTTTCCATCAGGGTTCACAGTTAGGCAGTCACAAGTGTCCTGTTGATCTCCATAGAAGTTAAATGTTTGTGTTCTTCTGAGGCTTTGGGTCCAAGACATGTTGAAAGCCCATTGCAATCATTTCTGAAATTCATGTGTATTAAATTATTTTTCTAGGGGAAATACTCTGTGGATGTCAGGTTTCTAGAGAAAGATTTCTCAGCATTATAAAGTGAGATCTCATTTTCCTGTGAATGATCTTTTCCGTATTTGTATGTCAGAAGAAATAGTAAATCAGAGAAGTTGTTACCCTTGGAGTTGCCCAAACTTTATGCAAAATATTTGTGTATTTATTTGTTTGCTAAAAAACGTGGAGGGAATACTCAGTTCTCATGCAGTTGTAGCTGATGGTTACACTGGGCACAGACTCTTGGTTAAAAAAAAAACTCAGAAAACAGGAAAAGAACAAATCCTCAGAAGTAATTCTGTGAGCCAAAGTGAGTAATAAAACTTGTATTTTTGTTAATGGTGCCTTGTGGTTGACTGGAGTCCCTGAGTTCAAGGTTTTGTCACAGTTTCAGCCCCTGTGAGGGCAGGTGTCTGCTCCCACCCCTGTGGCTGCTTCCCAGGGTGTTGCCTTGGGATGAAGGAAATCAGGGGGTGCTGTTGGAGGCTGTGGGAGTTCAGGAGTCTCTCCTGCCACCCCCCACCTCTGCACAGCGTGCACAAAGTGACTTGGCTTTGAAAGATCTGCCCCTTAGTTGTACCTGATTGAAGTCAGGTGCTGGTAGAAGGCATGAGGACACCTGGATGCAGACACACGTGCTGTGACTCCAGGAGTGTTGCTTCTTTCCAATCTGTGTCCCCTTCCTGACAGCAGTTCAGGGATATTTATGTGTAAAGGGTTTTGGTGGTGGTGACGACGCTTAGTAAAAATTACTAATTTAATTCTAAACCCACATCTGTCTGAGAGCAGTTGGAAATCTAGAGGATGAAAGCCAAATGTTTGTGAACACTGCCCCTGTTACAGGTCTTTGTAAGAACTGTATTCTGCCCTTCTGGTTTGTTTGCTTTCTATGGACTGTGTACACAATGGCTATTGTAAACACCAGCCTTCCGTTTGCTGCTGGATGTAAAATTTTTAATTTCTATGCCATCATTATTTGAAAAATAACAAGAAAAAAATCCCAAAGTACCTTATTGTGTGAAAGCGTTCTTTTCATTTCAGCAGCTTGATAAGCAGCCCATTTCCTCTGGATGAATATTGCTAAAGTAGCTTACAGTAGTTACTATATCTGGACTGAATGCAGGCTTTCCAGGTGTGTGTTTTTTACTGTACAGATGGTTTCTGAATGCACTTTGAGATAAACTGAGAATATTCAAACAATCAGTTGCATAATACATTTTCATGATAAACAGAGAAAGATTTGGGTGGAAAGGAATATAGAGTAGAAAGCTGGCAATGTATAGATAGGTGTGAAAAGGCATCAGTTGTAGATGGGTTCAGTCAGTTGTTAGTTGTTGAGGGTTATGCATTTGAGATTCTTGCACATACTGCATTTGAATGCTAAATTTCCCCTTATGTTTGACATTAGTTTCATGAATCAGTTTTATTTACTAAAATATAACTAGAGAATTTAAAAAAGACCAGCTTAACTTTTTGGGGTTTTTGATGAGCAATGTTGTGAAGCCAAGCTAAATCTAATGGCAGTGTTTTGTGGTGAGTTCTGAGTAAATAGTAGCAATCTAACAATAGGTGTTAATGAGGGCAGGAGTTGCCGCACTTCACTAAGGATTCGAGATTAAAAAAAGCGAACAACAATGTTCAGACTGTGGGAAGGGAAATGTTACAGTTCTCATGGTTTTTGTAGTAGGTAGGGAGTGCACTGTGTTATCATGGAAGTGATCTAGCTTTGACCTGGGACTTGACCCCTTTGCTACAAAGGGTTTAAAAGTAACAAGCTCAGTTTGTTACCTGGATGGATGGATGGATGCACTCATTAGCCATACCTTCAAGTATAATTAATTTCACGTACTTTTTGATGCTTCATTATGATTAAACTTCAGTTTTAGTGGAAGTATCCAGATTGATAGTATTTAAAAATTATAAGCACCAACTTAAAATTTGTGTACATTACCTTCTTCTGAAGTGTGGTTGCTTTATTGGGGTAACTAAGTGACTCTTGAAAACTGCTGCTTTTTTAAAAGAAATTAATAATTTGTGTTCTGTGCTCTTCTGAAAATGTATCCAACTTCCTTATTATCCCATTACTTATCTCAAACTTGTTTGTGTGTGCTATGTCTTGCCATGGCTTTTCCTTTCAAGTTCCTAGTAAACAAGACTTTTGAGATAAAACTTGGGTAAAAGCATTCAAAGAAATTTCAGAACTCAGTGAATATATTATGTATTTAGGATCACAACTTGCAAAACATTTCTTTTCCAGTGTATCAGCTGCAAATAAGACCATCTCTCCTGTCTGCATTTGGAGAAAAGAGCTTACAAAACTTTTGAAAATATGTCTAGAATTTGAAGGTGAAGAAAGTTTATATTGATCCTGATTGTCCTCTGTTTAGTTTATAGTTTGAAACGGAAACAATCAATCTTTTACAGAAAGATTGTTAAGTTCACTTGCTGCCTTCTCTTTTGATCTTAAATTGATAAATAAAACTAAATAATTGTGTCTTCTTATAAATTCATTTATGGTCATAGAGAAATTGCCTTTTATTAATGTAGCAATAAGCAAATCTTTCATCTATGTAGTATATCGTAATAGGCATACAGCAGTACAACTTTGTATTACTGTAGGGAGTAAGATTCAAAGATCACGCTTAATTTAGGCTCATCTTTGCAAATAATTTGCATGTAAGAGTGCATGGTTTTGAGGTCTCTCTTATTTCTGACTTGTCATTGATAGGGATACTAGAAGAAGTGGTGATGTGCTCTGTAGCACAAAAGTCAGTTCAGGTGTACCATCAGTGAACCCCTTCACTAGATTCTTTAGGAACTCTGAAGGGTCAGTTGGAAACAATATGTCCTGAAAGGGTGGTTTGAAAACATTTTATGTTTAGGTAATAGCATAAGGGTGCCTAGAACCAAAAGCAAGATACTGAGTAAAAAGTAAGTGCAAATTTCTCTTTGGTTTCATAAATCATTAGATCCATCAGTGCTCTGGGTTCCAGAATTGTTCTTGGTGATACAAAGCAAAACAGAATCTCTGACACATGTGCATGTGTGGTCACAGACAAACGTGGTTTGTGTAGGAACTTACTGTTTACAGAAAGTGTTTATTGTAGGGTGGCTGCAGGTGTTGGGAAATGTATTTATCTTCTTCAAAATGAAGATTCTGTTGAAAGTTTGATTTGTATTAATGGGGGTGGTTGATCTTTTTTTTTGCAGTAGCAATAGGTTTTAGTGATTCAGCTGCATTGAAGATAAAATGATGAAAATTGCTGTGAGGTGAAGTGCGGTCAAAATAAAAATATCTTAATCAGCATTATTTTGCAGTGATCACTTAATCAGTGAAGATGATTGTGGTTGAGAAATAGAGTGCCGGATCTGGTGCACAGTTAGGTACTTCAGCTTTATGATCTGGTCTTTATTCTCAAGTGGCCCAAATCAAGTTTATTATAGGCAATTTACATCCTAATGGTACTGAACTTTCAAATGATTAATTATTTTTTTATTTTAATTGCATTCGTTTTAAGGTAACTCTGAAAGAGGGCTGAAGTTCTAGGATCTCTGGAGACCTTTAAAAAGGATTGTGCTTAGTTTAATAAAGGGCTGCTGTTGACGACATAATTCCCTGAAATGTTCCAAAACTAAGAAGAGTTTTTGAAGCATGACTTGAAGTCACGTTTCTTAGAATTAGTCTTTTCATCATTGTGTCAGTGCAAAAGACAATAATGTTCAAGTTTGATTGCATTACCCAGCTTGAATGCAAGGAGCAAGCAAATGAGTAGTTTGCAGTTCTTACAGTACAGATAATATGGGGTGATGGCATTAAAATGGTGTGAGGTATGTGTGAAGTGGGAGCTTAAGCTGTCAGGGTGGAACAAGTTCTGTCAATGTAGGAAAGGTGTTTCTTCTTTTGTGTCTGGGAACTTGAAATTTCAATAAAAAGCAGTCATGGAGATGAGTCTTCTTTTAACCTAGGCAGAATTTCTTCTTGCAACACTAAGTTCCTACTCACTATAGTTTTTAATATTTCCATTTGACTTACATGATGTTGAAGCTGGTTTTGCTTTTCTGAATTTCAACTTCATTTCAATATTTGAAATTCAGTTTAATGTCATGAATGCAGGATTTCATATAACATTTTTGTGGGAATTTTTCATTTCAAATGTTGTCCATAAGGGCAGAATTAGAATTAATTATGTATGTAATTATGTGCATTTGTAGAACTTCTCCAGCTCTGCTTGGGACTTCTGAGCTGTGTTGCAATGCAAATATAAACAAGTGTCAGTGAAACCAGTGGTATGTGCAGTGCTTATGAACAGGTTTCTGCCATGCATTTAAAGAGGAAACAAAGTATATTGTTTCTTGTTCATACCGAGGGCACCTGCCAGTGTTATCCTGAAGAGGAATTTGCTGTTTGAGCTCGGCTGCATCAGTGGCCGCCTTCTGAGGCTCTTGCAGCTTGGTGGGAAGTGTCTGTGAGGATGTGCAGAGAATTTGTGGGCAAAAGCACCATAGTGGAGGAGTGAGAGACAGGACTCCAATGATTTGTGTGCTGTGTGAGACTTGACAGGTGTACATTTTGACAAGTTCTCAGTGTAAGTGAATGCTGAGAATATATGGCTGCATAAATGAGTCGTTTCGGAGGAGGAAAGTTTGTGGAGAGTCTGCACACTCCCCTTCTCACAAGGATTAGAGCATATCCTTTAGCTAATTTTCAGTTTTACAGAGATTTTCAAGCCTTTTTTCCTCCTCAAAACCAAAAGTTAGTAATGTTAGTTGTTCGTGTAAGATATAATGAAACTCTCAGTACCAGCAAAAAAAATCAAATGTCTGACCTCAGTATATTTGCTTTATAGATATTTCCTTTGAATTCAAATTCTGAAGTCAAAGGAAGACAGGCTGATGTTGTGTAGCTCAAGTGCTTGTGCATGTAGGGAGTGAGAACCCACAGCACTGGTCCTTCAGTGAGTGAGGATCATGCACTGGATGCTGTGTTCTGTGGACCAAAGTTGGTAGCTGTCCTCTTGGAAAACACTGCTGTCCATGCATGCAGCAAGATTTCAAGAGAGGATTGATTTCTGTTTTTTAATTGAGAGGGTTATTTGATTTAAAAATGAAATATATATTGAGCAATTCTTTATTTGGGGTGCAAAAACATGAATTAAGAGCAAAGGAAACAATTAAATTAATGATGCCTCCACAACTACTTTGAGAGAGTGCATATTTCAGACCTCCGTGGTGGTCATAACAATAGCCGGTCTTTAGAGTGAAGTGCTGTTTCTTTACACATTCTTTTCCCCTTTTTTTTCTTTTTTCCTCCTTTCTAATTGAAGTGTGGTTGCATGCTTTGTATTGCACAATATTTGATTTTTTCTCTGATATTCATCAACACAATGTTCTACAAACAGCTCTTTTTCAAGAGTCTACTCAGATTAGAAGGTATTAGATCTGCTTTAAATAATAAAAAGTAATGCTTTGAAGAACTAAGAATTTTACTTCAAGTATTAATTTTTGATGCCTGGTTTATTTGGGTTTTTCAGATCATTTGGTAATTCTAAACACAGGTCTAGCTGCTTTTGTTTACAGCTTAAACATCCAGCATTTTTTTGGCAGTCAGGTACCAGCACATTGAGTTACATGTCAGATATTGAGGAATGCAAAGTTAAAGCTTGACTGTTGGAAGTGTGATTTTAATTGACTTGTTTCCAGCCCTGTGACAGCATGAGGGATGGAGACCAAGCACCATTCTCCTTTATAAGCACAAGACCACCTTCTTCCTTCTCCTTTGTTAGCCTTTCAGGGTTTTTAAATATCACAAAACCTTCTTCCTGTCTGCTCTTGATTTGCTCCCAGAGCATTTCCACCCTCTTTAATAGGTGGAAAGGAGACTTGTAGCACAGTCGGTGAAATCTTACTTCAGAATTCCAGTCCACAGCAGGATGAATTAAAGTTCACTATTTCACTTTGCAGCTGATATAATAATATTTAAACATAGGGTGGTTTACTGAAATTCTTGGGACGGGAAAGAATGGTAATATAAAAAAATAATGGCCATATCTTGATGTGGTATGGAAGTGTTGTCCAGATCTGCAGTGGGTGTTTTGTGAAAGCAGAGATTATTTTTCATCTGAGTCTGGGGAAGGAAAAAACAGAACTACAGTCTCATACGTTTGGGAAAGATATTTTATTTTTCTCTCTGATTTTAAAGTTCCTGTTGAAGAATATTTTGTGGTAGCTGTAGCCAAAGATGCCTGGATGGTCTCTACTTGACCTTGATGTGAACACAGTAGGATCCAGAATATTATGTCTGTCTATACCATAGTACAGGAATTTGTGGGCATGCTTCTCATTCTTGGAAAATGCCAGATTCTTAACTCGCACTTAGAGATGTTGGCGCTTAACTGTTCATCAGGGAAATCATGTTAAAAATGTTCTGAGGGAGTGAAAACTGAATCTCAACTGTTAAAACTGAAAAGGGCATTTGTGGCTTTTATTTTTTACATTGCCTTAACTAATGTTCTGTGGTTCAGCTGCTATCGCTGTTGACTACAGCGTTTCACCCCCATTTCCTCCAGAGAGTTGGCAGAAACTGCAACAAAGCTTTCCTGACTGTTCTGCCAACCTTAGGTGGGTGGAGAGGAGAGATTTCTTTTGCAGCTCCTTAAATTATGCTTTAAACAGCTCTGCCTTGCTGATTGTCAGTTACTTCCCCTTTGTTTTG
Organism: Climacteris rufus; assembly: GCA_013398175.1. Taxonomy (NCBI): domain Eukaryota; kingdom Metazoa; phylum Chordata; class Aves; order Passeriformes; family Climacteridae; genus Climacteris; species Climacteris rufus. The sequence continues at coordinate 544,082 of VZRZ01001922.1, read as the reverse complement.
AGAAATACTGTTTATTTTGGGAGTAGTTTTCTCTCACACCTCCTTTCTGGAGTTTTTTGAAACCTTCAGTTATGGTCTGTCTTAACTCAAAAATGCTATTTACACGTTTCATAATCACAGCTGATAGAACTCAGTGGAAAATAAATACTTTGGGTTTGGACTGAGCCTGTAAAATAGCAACACTTGTTAAGTTCCTTTCAGGAATTTAGCAGAAATTTCAATACTGCAGAACGCTTTTAAAAAACAGAACTGTTAATATATTACTGTGCTTTGGGGTTGTGGTGGGGGGTTTTTTGGCTGGGTGGTTGGGGTTTTTTTTTCCGCCAAGGACAGCACTAGAAAGAATTAGAGGGCCTTCTGGTATTCAGTTAAGTGACAATCTCTTAGGTTATGTATTTTTTTCCTTATTTGCATGGAGAAGCTCTGTATGTATTTTAATAAATATTTTTGGTTAGTGAAGGAAAGGAGGCTTTGTCTCGAAATGGCAAGCAGCTAGTTGTTTTCCAGTCTATTTCATTCAGAATGAACTTTCACCATTGCTGTTTACAATTCTGGTGGGTATAGTTTTTAATTTCTATACCTTTGGCTTGATATGGCATTTTACATTGAACAGTGCAGTGGGCTGAAGGCTGGGTTTGCTGTGGGGTACCTGGATCACTAAGGAAGCATGTTTTGGAATTCCTGTGGGAAGTAAGATCTGGATATCTTACTGTGAACTGTCAGTCAAGGATACAGTCTTCCATCTGAGCAGAGCTAGCCAGCCTGTTTATCCAGAAGCAATAGCAGCAGTGACACACCAAGAGGAATTCCTAAACATGTTATGTTTTGTTTTCTATTTAAATCAGTTGTGGGGACACATCCCCAATTGCTGCTTCAAGTTTGCAGTACTTTATTTGACAGTCAACATGATGTTCATCTCACTTGGCATCTCACTTGGGTTCAATTTCACCCCGTGCCTGCAGCCCCCCTGGTTCCCTGCAGTGCTGTGCTGGAGAGGGAGAGGGGCACTAGCAGGTGAGGCGGAAGGAAGGAGCTCACCCCTAGCTCTTCTTCCCTGCCAGCAGATTAGCCTGGAAAAATCCAAATTCCAGGGCTAGCACTGCCCAAGTTCTGCAGACAGAAACTTGGAGCTGGAGGGAGAGTGAGCAAGGCAGGAGCATGAGACTAACTTTGCAAATAAAGCATCCACTACTGCTGGTTTATTATTTTGATGTTGTTTGGTATAATCATGATATTATACCAAATATAATATCATTGGGCTGTCAACCACGTTGCTGCTGTTCCTATGTCAGCCCTGGGAGGTGTAGTTCCATCTCTGAGATCTTAAAAGACAAGTCCCTTAGTATTAAATGTGCTGTAAGAAATGCTAGTAACTGCTTCCCCACTGTATATGTGATAGACAGACTGCTGAAGCTCAATGCCATTGCTACAGAACCCATTGTTTTGCCTCTTTTCTGCTGGATGGTTGTTGTAATTATAATAAAATCCTCCCTTTTCAGGCCAGGGGGTAGAACATATGTTCTTTTGCATGCCTGGCTTGGCAGCTAGAATCCTCCTGGCTGTTTTTCTATATGTTGAACACGTTACTTCTGATGGAGTTCTGGTTAGATGTCAACTGGAAAAAAATCAAAATTTTTAACACTTGTAGTATTCTCCTTTTACTGAATTTTATTGTTTGAATGCATTATAAGCATAAATGGAATGAATGGCTAGAGCATAAAATGTGGGGAAAGACTCACATAGTGACTTAAGTAAATTAAAGGAATACACATGACAGGCTCACCTTGTTTGAAAAAGCAGCTTAGCTTACTCCATCAGTACACTGGTTACCCTGAGGGGGAATTGGGAGATTTGTTTTTTCTTGCCATGTGTAATTGGTCGAATAAGTGCAAGGAATCTTGCCAAGAGGGTGGTGCCGCCGTTTTCCCAGGCAGGGGGAGATGGGAGGTATTGTCCAGGTGGAGTGGCCAAGCATTTTCATAGAGCAGTTTTTATAGGTCAAGTCTTATCTATCTATCTATCTATCTATCTATCTTATCTAGTCTCCATGGAAACTGAAACAGATTATTTTTCACAGTAGTCTCCTCCATGAATATGGCTTGTCAACGTGTGGCCATCGAGAACAACCTGGCAAATCTGAAAGTTTTATGTGATGAACTTTGCTTCTTGCTGAGTTGAAAACCAACAGGAGGAGGCAGTGGACGGGCTGCCCACACTTAACCCCTCGTTTGGAGGAGGATGAGGTCTCTTTGGCACAGCAAACCCTGCTCCCTAATCTGTATCACACGTGGCTAGCAACCTTGAAAAGGGCTGTGTGTGTGGGGAAAAAATCAGCTGTGCCTCCCTGTGTTTCTGTAGGCTGAGCAAGGCACCAGAGGAAATGCCCCTACTGCCTTTTGCTCTCAAAAATGTGCATCACTCTGGTGTCAACCGTGAAGGAAATTGCAGCTCCTGCTGAAAAGGGGGGTGTGATTTTGTGTTAACTTTGTGCTGAGTCTGTTAAGGGAGATGGGGGTGTAAATGAGGGCTGTGTACCTGTTCAGAGCTGCTCTTCGGGACCCCTTGGAGCACTGTATTTTGAAAAGCATTCCCTGGCTTGAGAGTTTGCTCTCTCTATAGTGCTTGTACAGCACTGCCAGACTGGTTCCAAAAGGTCTGCCTGTTCTCCTCCTAGTCTGGAGAGCTGCAGGGAGGAAATGCTGTCTGAGGATCGGCCTTCCCAGACCCCGGCCAGGCCAAGTTTGCTGTACTTGACATTGCTGTTGCCACAAGAGCAGCAGATGTTTGCACAGCAGACAAACAACGTTGATGATAAAGCAAATTGACCTTTTTTGGAACAAGCTATTTGGAGCACATTCCTAGGGCAATTCTTCTTTCTTTTTTTTTTTTTTTTCCAAAGGCTGTATCTTTTCTCCTAAAACTGCTTGGCTCTACATTGACATCTCTGCTAGAGGTGATAAAAAAATTACAGAGGAGGTTTTACAAACTTTTCCACTAATGCTGATACTACAAATCATTTGACCTACTCCAAATTTATTTTTGTCATCTTTATTTTATTGAAGTAGTTATAGTGATGTTTATTTTTCCAGTGTCCCTATGGGAACCCTGGAAGATTTCAGAATGTAATAATTAAAGAATGACAGGCCTTTCCTTGCAATATAAAGTGAGGAAGAGCTTTGTGGTTTAAACAGCTATGCTGTTGCTTGTTAGCAAGAAATTTTGCCTTGTACTCTAGCCAGGCCTATAATGGTCAAAAAATGTTGAACTTGAGAACTACGTATTTGTTTTCAATCAGCTGTTTTTCAAGTTAAAAGGCTCAAATGGCTTGTTTTAATTTGTTCAGTAGTATTTGTCAGTAATATTAATATTTGTATTCAATCACTTAGTATAGTACAGCTGAGGTTGTCCAAGTAAGGCAGTACATTTTCTTATCACTTTTTCTGTTGCAAGACCTTTCTTTTAAGGCATAAAAGATAAATTGAAAGTAATTCAGTAATAGACTTCTGTATGAATTACATTTTAGAAATATTTAAAATGTAATATTAAACCTGCATTTTAATTTTATAACTCAATCTTTTGAATAAAGTTATTATAAATGTAAAGTAAAAAAATCCCTAAAGTGAAAATCTCAGTGTTGCATGTCTGCATCTTTACCATTTGGACCTAAACTCTGGGGTTTTTAATCATAAGCTGATGTTCCTGTAGTTGTAACAGATGTAATTCCTAGTAGACAATTGATTCCTACCATCTGAGAAATTTTAGAAAAAATAGATCAAGTTCAGACTTTAGAACCACTGAGATTTTTAAAGGGTGTCATCCACTGTACCACTAATGTTAGTAGAGGTGTGCTGTAAACCTAAGTCCCTGCATTTTTGCTTTGTTATTCAGAAGTGTTTTACAAAGCGACTTTAAGGACTAGGATGAGAAAGTTTTCTGGGATTTTTTAGGTATTAGGTATTTTTAGGTATTAAAACTACGAAAAGGTAGCTTGTGTCTTGACTCAGTTTATGGAATTGCTTTGCTGAATAGGTGGCAGTAGGCTTTTGAACAAGGATGCTGTAGTGCCTTGAAGGGCTGCATGTTCATATTAGAATTCTGAACTGAATGATAGGTTATCTGTATGAGTATCAGGGTTTGGGGTTTTTGGCAGGATTATTTAATAACATTAGAAAGAGAAAATAGTGAATTCTGGGAGAACCTAAATCAGGTTTCTTACATGTGTCCAGGTATATATAACTTGGTTGTTAATTAGGGTCATTTGCTTTTGGGGCTTTTGAAAACTGTTCCCCATTTCTGTTTAGAAATGTTATTCTGAACAAATTGTTCTGCAATGTGATGCCTCTTAAATCTTTTTGCTGCAAGCTGCACTAATTCCTTCAGCCTCTGTAGAGACAGAAGTGGACATAGATGGGCCACTGTACCCTGAAAGCATAAGCTAATAAGGTTTTTATGGGTCTTGTAAAACAGTAACTTTAAAATGTGTTTTTTGGGGTTTTTTGTGATTCAAGAATGTGATGGTCAGTGCCTTGTGTGTTACAAAAATACTATCCCTGTTTCATAGACGTAAAACTGGGTGAAGTTTCTTAAGTTGCTTGTTTGGGATCATTGAAATTGACTGTCTTTGAGCCAGAAATTGAACTTCATGTTTATGAGACCCATTCCAGTCCTAATTATACAACCTTCTATTTACTGAAGTTTCTGTTTTAGTAACAGAATTTCATGTGTGTAAAATACAAAACATACTTTTAAAACAAGAATTTTGTAAAGAACTCCTTTTCCTGTTAAATTACTGAAAGTTTTGATTTTTTTCTTTTCTTTTGACAAAGGTTGTGCTATGTAGGTTTTGATGTAGAGTTAGCAGTAACTTGAATGTTTTGCATGCATGCATAGAGCACCAGGACACGTTGGCTGGAGTGTTAAATGGGGCTGAAAGAGGGGAGTCCTCCTGAGACTGTTTTGCTGCAAAGAATGCTGGGGTTACCTGTCTGGAATACAATACATCATTTTGCTTATTGCTTCCAAGGATATTATAAAAGAGGAGAAAAAAAAATGAGTGAAATGAAGCTTAACTTAATAATACACTTCACTTTTTCACAGAATGCGTTCATAATGTCTCGAGTACAACTGTTCTTCCTTCCAAAAGGCAAGAATTGATTATGAAGTGTTCCCTATGTTGAAGTAGTTCTCAAAAACATTGCATAATAGATGGTTTAGGCCAATATTGCCCTTCCGATTGCCATTCATCAAAATTTTAATTTTTCATTGAATACAGTATTGTCTTGCTGATTGGCAAAGAAATTAATATTGTCCAAAGTGAACTTTGCTTTTGCAACCAGTGTTATATAGCACAGATGCAGTGGATGCCTGTGAACTGAAAAGTCTGTGGAAAAATATAGTCAGCTTGACTCCATTTTTTTTTAATTAAAAAAAGGCAGAAACGAGTTTATTTCATAAACCTTTTTCTCACAGCAGTTTTGACTTAGCTCTTACTGGTCATTATTTGTAGCTTTAAACTTCATTATATTCCAGTAGGGAATATAGTTACATAAACAGAATGATGCTTTGTTTTTAGGTTTCTGAATCTATTTTATGTTCCTATTACCTTGCTTTTTGTGTGGGTTGTTTTTTGGGGCATTTTTGTAATGATTGTGTTTTTCCTTTGTTTCAGCCAAACCTTTTACGTCTAAGGTGAAACAGATGCGACTACATAAAGAAGATTTTGAGATCCTGAAGGTGATTGGTCGAGGAGCCTTTGGGGAGGTATGTGTGTGAAGGAGGTGGAAGGGTTTGACTAATCCTCTTGCAAACCTGCAGCACTGAGGAGAGACGGTTAATAGCAATACACTGATGTACAGGTTTTTACATTTTTTGTCCTGAATGGGTATTGTCGGCCCACCTAATGTTTGGTGCAAGTGCATCTTGCTTTATACATGCTTTGGCAGCTCCTTTTAAGTCTTGTAAATTTTGAGAGAAGGCAAGTTCGCAAGTTTGCCCATGACTGTCTGATGGTAAATCATTTGCTAGACTAATTCTTTCCAGTTAGGAGGTGAGGGCCAGTGAATTACTGATGGTGTAAAGATCTAATAATTGCTAATCCTCCTAATAACTATGTAGTCCGAAAGTAATTTTCAGCAGCTTAAGTAAGCAAATATTGATGCTGACAATCTAAGAACGTAGAGAAATATTTTCCTGTCATTTCATTTCCTATTTTAGTGAATGTTTGAATATTTTTCCTTTATTTTTTTTACAGACTTCAGCAGATGTTAGTCACCTACTGCTATCAAACTATACACTTTTTTGCTGCTTTTGATTAAGCCATCTCTTACTTGAAGTTGTCAGACAAGTCTGTCGATCACTAGGTTGAGGAAACTTTGTGTTAGCCTTCTGCCTCTTTTTCTTAATTCTGTTGGGCTCGTGAGCTTTGTTTTTCATGCAGGGCAGTGTTTATAGGAAGAGCAGTCTGGTATAAACAATGCCTTGAGTTTTTCATGGTCAAATATACTGCAAATGTGGATAGTTTGTAAATCTTCTGTAGAAGGTACTCCAGACTGCCTGAAACTACATGTGAACTGAAACCCAAAGAATAAGAAAAGGATTTTCTGATCAGTGTCTTCCCTGCCTTTGGAAATGGAGAAGTTCTCTTTGGTAGGAGAGGATTTCTGGAGGCTCTGGTGTGTGACAGAGAAGAGTTGTTTTCAGGTTCTCTTACGTGTTTGCATTGTGTTTGAAAATCAGTCTTTACTAGTCTGGGATTATGGAAGAGTAGACTCCTATAGGTAGTATGTAAGGAATAGGAATTTTTGCTGTAGTGTGTCTCACTACATACTCTGGTGCCTATGTGCAAATATAATCATTGGGCAGCTGTAAAAATAACAAAAAAAAAGTAGTATTTATTTTGCTACTTTATCACTTTTGGTTTTGCTCCATCTGGAGTAGAGCTTCTTTGTAAAGGAGTCTGATGGCTGAAGTTATTAATGGATAATTTATCTTTAGTCTAAACCTCTGCCACAGAGAATGTTGCAATCTCCATTTTGATGTAAACACTTCTGCTTAAAAGATTAGCCTTGGTCAGTGCTACCATAGGAGTTGGCAGCTGAGTTCATGTACAGATTGTGTTAAATATAAGAAAAATTGCTGATGTTTGTGCTTTCTTGTCAGAAGGATCATACGTGAGACCTGCCTGATACTGTGTTTCTAAGAGAAGTCATTTTTGTCTGCTAAATCAGCATCAAACTCCACAGCAGCTAAACCGCAAAGAAACCGTAGCTCTTTCTCAGGAAGTTCTTTGTGGTGAATCATCCCCTGAGCAGGGAGAATGTAACTTTCCCCATCCTCTTCTGGGGACAGTCTGTGTCATTGGTTAGTTCTTCTCTTCTAGGAACAGTGTTTCTTTCTAATTCCTTACTTGAGGAAGATAGCCTGACTCTACTTAGTGGTCAAAATCTTCAGTAAGAGCAAACTGAAGTGCTTTCAGTGAAGATGTTTGGGTTTTTATGTTCTTAAAGTAGGATTTAATAAATATTTGGACGGATATATGTCTTGCTAGATTAATGAAAACAAATTTTGAGTCCTACAGAGACATTTGTCTAAGTTCTGTATGAAGGTTTCCTTTAAAATAAACAGTAAATATCTGAGCAAGTTTGAAAAAAGGACCACCAAATTTTACTGCTACTTAAACCACCAAAAACTATATTAATATTAAATTGCAAAATACTTCTATTTACTGAGACAGATTAAGAAATCTGGAAGAATGTATTTTCTTTCCAGCAAACTATAAATGAGACCAAGGTTGCTCTAGGTTACTGGGAGGGGTAATTTTTGTCTCCTGAATCAACATAATTCTGAAATTCTGTAGACTACAAAGTGAGTGCAAGTTTTCGTTGGCACAGTCTCAGACTTGTTCTTATTTTGATTTTACGCTACTCAATTTCTTCAATTTGCATAGTCAAGAAATATTTCCCTTTTTGTTTTTACAAGTTTAATGTAGACAAAAAGTAGTTTAAACTAGTTGCTGCTTATAACTGTAAGAGATCATTGTTCCTAGTTTTGTTTTTTCCCTTTTTTCTGCCTTCTGAGAAGGCTTCCTTTTTGTCACATGCCCTTTCCCTCTGCATGCATACGTTTACTTATTTACAATTTCATGTAAGAGTGCTGTCTTTAGAAAACACAGATGTTTTGCTTGGGGGAGGAGCAGGATTATCATGGTAAAATTAATAATGTGGGCTTCAAGTGTTTCATTGTGCTGGCTTTGAGCAGTGTGGTTTGAAAAACTTGAACAACTCAAAACAAGAAGACTTTAAACTTGGGAATTGAAAAACACTGCTAGGAAAGGTGAAGCAACTGGGCAACAGCTTTTAGTGATGGCCCTCAACAATATAAAAGCTTAATGGAAGTTCTATCTAAAACCAAAATTTTCAGGTGATTCTATTACAGCTTAAAAAAAATTGAGTTGGTTACTTCTAAATTTTGTCATACAGTTAAGAACAATACCATTCTTTCTTGACGCCTTATTCTTGTTGGACAAGAAAACCAATGCTGAATCTTTTTTTCTACTTTTATTTTTCTACTTTTTGTTTTTATTTCAATTTTAATAGCTTCTGTTCTAGTTTTCTTTCCTGTTGCTTTTTAAGCAAAGGAAAACTGCAGACAAATACCATAGAGACAAGTAGTCAAGCTTGGGGCAGAAGGTGTCTGACAGCATGCCAAACTATACTGCTGTTTGTGGGAAATACGGAAAATGGTTGGAAGAATGGGAAAAAAACCTCTGTATCTGACTAAACCAAGATGTTTACATCAGCATATACCAATCATTTTTTTTTCTGGTCTGCTCACAGGAAAATATAAATTTAAAAAAAACCCAACCTTTTAAAAGTCTAATTTTAAGACGTTCCAGTAGCAAGACACTACAGGATTACTAGGACAGGAATAATTACCCTTTCTTCTGTCTTGACAGCTTCACTGAGGAAGGGAAAAGATCAAAAGAGCACTTTGTGTGTATTTGTGTCTTTGTGTAGGTAGTAAATACCCGTGTGTATATGTAAATACTGCCTGGGTTTGTAATCATGATTCAGAATTTTTTTGTTACAATTACAAACTACATCAGACTGCTCATTGCTGAAGTGTCAGGTTTTACTTTCAGGGTCTTGGAATAAGCATTTTAGCATTCACTTACATAAAGCACTGAGACACCCCCAAAAAGATGCTGTGATTGCAGAAAAATGATGATGTCTGATCTTTTGTGTGTGTGTGGTGGTTATTGATACGGAATAACATTAATGGCTTTCACAGACTAAAAGCTTCTGACTGATTGTAAACACAGCTGGTAAACATGAGTCTGTTTTTGTTCTTTAGTCACTCTTCAATGCAGAAGCTACCAAGCCCTTGCTCATGCCACAGAAGGCCTATGTTCCAGTTCTTCCCCAAAAGCAGTGCTGTAGCTCTTGCAGTTGTGTCCAAGTGAATGCTGAATAGAAGACTGAAAATTTAGGTGGCTGTGCAGTTACTGGTTGTCTTTCAATAACCAGGTCCTGTGCAGAATAACACAGCCTTGCACTGAGTGTGCTGCAGGCAAGAAATTAAATCCTGAAATTGGCCTTGAAATACATGTATTGTCTTATGCCTCTGGCTGCCTCTTCTGCAATGGTTAATGGTGGGGAAAAACTTACTTTTCATGCTGGGTGGCAGCAGCTCCTCAGCTCCACAAGCAACGTTTTCATTTTTCCCTGCAACAGTCCCCAAACCCTTAAAGGTCCTTAGGGGAGAACTATGTTGTAGCTTCATACCACAGGCAGCAGCCCCATGGGTGTCTCCTGTCATCCAAGTTAATGTAGAATACAGTTTGAACACTGACTACGTGCAATGTTAAGACTTTCTCCTCCTGCCATTTCTCATTAAAAATTTGTAATGGCTTACCAGAGTTTCCAGCTAGTTTTAGCTAGTAAAGTAGAAGGAGAATCAAGAATAAATCCACACTCTGGATTATCCTGCAGAGGATTAATCTTTCTCTGCTAAAGAAAATTGTGATGCTCGGTCTTGGGTTACTGTGCACAGCAGAGCACACGTTCTTTATGAATTAAAATTATTATATTATAGGCTAAACTAGTAATCCAATTTTGCATTTCAAATCTGAAAGTTCCTTAAGGGATCCCAAATCTCAACTTGTACCTTGTGTGAAGTACCCCTTAAAAATTTCAGTCCATAAACTAGTTCAAACAAGTAAATGTAGTACCTTTCTCCTTACCTCCTTGTATTATCTCCTTGCTACTCCCACCCCCTGCAACCCCAGAAGGCAGCAGTGTCAAGAGCAGGGCTGATAATGCACATATGGGAAGTGACAGCTGCTTGGTCTGTGAATCTGTAGCTAGGCAAGAGCTGCACTGTGAGATACCCTTTGGTTTACACATGAGAGCATTGCAGTCCTTCAGTCTGTGCTTTTGCCTCCTTCAGGAAGCTGTTGCAGCTGATGACACATTTGAAGATGGTTGAGAGAGGTTTGCATGACACTTTCTTCAAACTGTCTGATCCTGTAATTTCTCTTATCACTGTCTTCACACATAGCTGGTTTACTGATCATGAAAGAGGTGAAAGGAATGTAGGATTCAACCTTCGTATTTTTTTGGCACTGGCCTGCAGGTTGAAGATGATGATAATCTGTGTGACAGCATGGTGGTTTGTAACTAGATGCACATAGCAATAAACTTTTTTCTGCTTAAAATTTAAGATCTATTTGAAAGAGAGGAGGAAGAAAAGGATAGTTGGAGAATGGTTGTTAAAATGTATTGATTGTTGAACTATTCTATAGTTGAGATGATGGTGCTGGTCAAGTTCTGATCAGCATCTCCGAGTTTGTGGCAGATTCATACCCATTTTGGTTAAGGCAGTGAGCTTTCCATACCCAGGGAAGCCTGTACTGTGAAAAAATGTTTGTGTAAACTTCTTCCCTCCCTCTTTCCTAAAAATATTCTATGTTAGCTTATATTATAGCTAAACAAAACTAATATTCTCAGAAAAGGATGGTGTCAGTGAACTTTGTTAATTTGTTATTGCAGAAGCCTGTGGTTATCTAATGTTTCAGAAGTTATGAGGGAGAAGGGGCAGCTGGGCAGGCTTGTGTTTGTTGAGTTTTACTGCTGTAGAAATTGTGGGTTTCACTTTTTCCCTGCTGCTGACAACAGACATGATAAAGAGCTCATTGAACTTCAGGTGGGAGTATGTGAAGTCATACTATCTTTGAAGAAAATCTAGTTCAGTATTTGAAAGGAGAGTGGAAGCCGTTTTATGGCAAATCTACAGTTTGATTTGTGTTTAAAATTGAAAATACATTGTTTATCTTGCCTTAGAATCTGTTACACTGTTACTTTTCTTGAGGGCTCTGTCAGTTCCATTAGTGTCTAGGACTGAAGTCCAGGAACTTAAATCACAGGCCTAGAGATGGCTTCCTGACAGTATGATAGAGCAAGAAGTGTGATGGTCAGAAATGCCATTTTTCATTGACAGACACCTAGAAAAAAATTATTCATAGGGAAAGCATGGTACATAATGAAAGGTCACAATAGAATTGGAATTTCCCTGTACTGTTGTCATGTTTCTTTCTTGGTGGTGTGGTATTCTGTGGATAGTAAAAATGTGTCCAGAACACTCAGGAAAAAACATCCAAAACTTCGAGGTTACATAAAAATGAAGACAATATCCATTTTCATGTTGTAACTTATTTATCTTTCATTTCTCTTTTCCAGGTTGCAGTAGTAAAACTGAAAAATGCAGATAAGGTTTTTGCCATGAAGATACTTAATAAATGGGAGATGCTGAAGAGAGCTGAAGTAAGATTACAGTAGTGTTTCCCATGATTGTACACCCTCTTACTCTGCTGAATTGTCCCTTCTCTGTCCACAAGGCTCTTTGTGTATTGGAGGGATGGAGGAGATGCTTCGCTACTTTGACAGTGTAAAGATTAATATTAAATAAGCTTAAAGCAGTTCATCAGAAGGGTTAAAATGGCCTGGAATCTTGACTTATGTGGGGCTGGGTGTTTTTGACATTATGCGTTTTCTGTAATTGCCCAAGAATTACCGACTACACAAGTGATCTTTCAATGTAATTATTCCGGTTAGGAATGTAATCTTCAGCAAGTATTTTCCGTGGTGGAAGGTAGTTACTGAGCTATAAAAAGGTAATTGTTGAGCAATAACTCACAGCCTCTTAGTTTATCAGTAGTTAGAACTTAGCCAAGGCCCAATTAGTAGATTGAAAAATCAGAAAGTTAAAAGTTTCAAATGAATTTGAGTGCCTGTTTCCTAAAACTGTTCATCTCATTAAAGCTGGAGCCCATTCTGTGTCTGAAAAAGGTGGAACAGCTCTTTACCAGCCTTGCTTTTGCCTTAGCTGCCTCCTTTCATTATACAACTCTGCTCTTCATAAAGTCCTTGATATATTTCCCTGGATTCTTTTGAAAAGAAACTAATAAAATGCAGTCTGCACCCGAACACTTGTGTATTAATTTTAGATGGAACATGTAACTAGCTCTGTAATTTGCTTTGAAATTCTTCATCTATGCATACTAAAAATAGATTCATAAATATATAGTTTTAAGACCTCAACTTTACTGCTCTCAGGCTGCCTTGCTGTTCAGTTGCTTCCAAGTTTATTCTGATTTCCGCATTTATGTTTTAATTACATCTTGGTAGGAAATGAGATCAATGGGAAACCATCACACTTTTTAAAAAAAATGTATTCAGACAAATTAAGGCCAATTTCTGATGTGTGCACATCCTGTCTCTTTTAATGAAAATGTTATCACATTAAGAAATATAAATGGCTTGCAGATTGTGGTTAGATGTACACAATGTGTTTCCTTTTTATCCAGAATTTATTCAGATACTGAGCAATCTGGCATTAGTCTTGGTACAAAGAGGTATTTCTCTCCAAGACAAATGTCATTACTGTAAGTTTTATTATTTCAGTGAAAAAGAAAAGACCAGAAGTAAAGCTCCACTCTATTTTTAAAGGTACCCTTTTAAAGTGAGTTTGAAAACTGTTTCTTTTCATTAAAATACAGTTATAAATAAGTTTGAAAAATTTTTCTCTATGCGAGGTATTAAAAGTACTCTTCCCATGGGTCCAGCTGAATTTCTGAAAGTCTGAACCGTTAGCCTAAAAAGAAATACAGCTATGTTTTTCCATGTATTTGTAACTCATGGCTATAGAGTGGAAAGAGAACCATCTGGAGTGAGAATGCATTACAGAGCATGACCTTCAACAACTGTAACCTGTCATTTTTAAACATCCATGAATGCACTTGTTACTACTGATGGGGAAAAAGGCCCATTTTGGCTCTGATAGCAACGTGCTGCACTGACACTGAGATACACTGTGCAGCCTGAACACACAGGATAAGCTTGTAGCTAGATCTCTGTGTTCATATACCTCTGTGTCAACAGTGTGGGAATTGGGAGTCATTTGTAGAGGCAAAAAGGGAGTATGTACTCAAAAAAAGGCTTGAGAATGGCAGATTAAGGTTGATGACTGCAAGCTCTGAGAGCAGTCGTGTGCAAAAACTTTGTTAACAATGAAATCACACAGGTTGCTAAGTCGGTGTTGTTTTTTGTGTTATACAGAGCATAAATTTTCCAAATACTTGTCCCTGTTGAAAACTCAGAGATGGGATGTAGAACTGGGAACATTACTGATACAAGGAGTACCTGGAAGTGTGTGACATGTTGCTGTTACACTCCCAAACCTGTTACCCTGAGTGTTGACAGTCACTTAGAGTTACATCTGTGCCACGCTGGTGCCAGATGAGGCACAGGGGAGCCCAGGACAAATTTTAGGCATCATGGAAGCAGTCAGCACTCTCAGGAGGTGCTAACTCTGAGCTGTGAGGACATGACCACCGAATAGCAGAGCAGGTCAAATTCTTTGCTGCTTGAAGGCCATGGTAAGAGTAGAGAGAGAACCATAGCACCAAGTTGGCTTTGCTGTGACAGAGAGCTGGATCAGATGACTTCTGGAGGTCTCTGCCAACAATTCAAGGAGACAGCCTAGGGAAGATGAAGTGTAATGCTGGAATAATAGAAGGTACAAAAAAGGGCTTCATTTTAAAAAAGCCTAATTGAACGATGTTACAGTAATTAAAAGAACCACTAACCACTGCTACTGTCTCTTTTTGTTGTTGTTGTATTTTTTTTACCACTTCAAGTCTGGCTGTTGCTGTCTCAGCTGTGATTTGCTGTGGTAGTAGCTGTTGCTGTCAGCTCTAGGCATTCTGCCCAGAGGTGGGTGTCCAGAGTGCTCAAGGAATGCACAGTCTTTTGTCAAGTCATGGCAAAAACAAGTGGAATTATATAAACTCTCTAGTAACTAATCCTATGAACAGTGTCATAACAAGTAGAGAAACTACCTGTTATTTACTCTTGTGGAAACAAGAGTTCATAGTTATCTCTCTCTGAAATATGTCAAGAGTTTACAAACAAGGAAAAAACTCAAGCTGAAGCATCAAACAGCTTTTCTTCCTTCTGAAGATGGTCTTGCTCTTTTTCCTATCCCAAGTCTGTTTTTCATTCAATAACCTTTAGAGGCATTTTTTAGAAGTATGTTTTGCTCTTTTCCCAAATTTTACTGATATATCTCATGCATTGTGCAATGATTAAAGTATGCCATTTTTCTTTTTCCTGGTCTGCATTGTTCTTACTCACTGTATTCACCAAAAAAGACTTGTGATGGTTTATTTGCTTGGAGGAAGGAGTTATTTTCTGCTCTGTTTTTGCTCCATTTATTCTTGAGTGTAGCTCAATCTGAAGTGATATTTCCCTTTTCATTCTTCATTCTCCAAATCTCACAGCCAGCAAAAGCCATGTCAGAATTCTGGTATTTTGCTATTGGATTTGGAAATCAAACTGAAAAAGTGAAGAGCAAAGGCTTGAATTTCCTTTAAACTTAGCTGTCTCAAAGATGGAAGAGACAGAGCAGGGTTCAAATTGATGAAACATCTTTGTGAAGAGCAGAGTTTGCTGGAAGATGTGGTCTTTGTTTTTCTCAAACTCTCCATCTGCTTTCTAAATAGAACTCATACAATATTATTCTTCTTTTTGCACTCTCTTGTGGATCTTTTTTTCAGAACAAAATTGTGTGTTGGCTTTGTTATTTGGTGCCTTTTGTTTTCTTTTGATATTCACTTCACAACTCACTCCCTTCAAAGTATTTAAAGCCTTTCTTTGCTATAGTTTCTTGTTGGCTTTTCATGTTTGGTCATTTTTGTCTGTCATTCTGCAAAGTTGTTTTTGCTGAGATATTTTATTCACTTTTCAGGGCAAGTTGCAAGACCTTCATCGGATTAAATGCCTTGCTACTTTGCACTCAGTAATTTTCTTCACTTTTTATCTTCTTTTGTTTCATACAAACCTGTGTTCCACAATTAAAACATTCATTGGCAGTTCTTGTTCCTCCTCTGTTCCACTTGATATGAAGGCCCCTCCTGCCTCCTGTTTTTCTTTCCAGTACACGGAGGGGAAACCCCTTGGGATGTCTGATCAACAGCTTAAATCTGGCAAGAGCAATATTCAATTCTGCCTGCTTTTCCAAAGCAACAGGTGTGGAGAAAACCCCAACTGGTTAATGATTATCAAGTGATGATTACATGAAGTTACTGGCAGCTACTTTCAAAGAAAAAGAACCTTGCTAATGTGAAAACTCAAGTGTAAAACCAGGCTAACAGCATGATGAGATAAAACAGTGACACAAGACTCCAGATTCTAGCTCTCTAACTCCTAGTGCAGTTGCAATTATCTAATGCCATCAGTGATTGGTTTTTCCTAATCATGCATTACTATTCTGTCATTATTGATATGTTAAGATTTTGATGTTTTGGACAAAGGGAAGAAGCAGCTTATTTATCCCCTTTTCTCCTTAACAATACAGAAAAGTACAAATGTTTAGATTTGAAGGAGGTGGACTTTTCCCATATATATTTTTTGGTAGATGTTGTCATTTTTGGATACTGTAGTAAATGACTTTAACAGAGAGGCAGTTTTGATTTTTCTTCCTCAAATATAATGTCACAGTGTAGTCAACTTGCTAAATGGTTTTCTTTATATATTTTTCTTAATGCCTGTAATTATTTTTCTCCCCTTCAGACAGCCTGTTTTCGAGAAGAGAGAGATGTGCTAGTGAATGGAGATAACCAGTGGATCACAACATTACATTATGCATTCCAGGATGAAAACTATTTGGTGAGTGTTGCTTTTATGTATATATGGGTGGAAATGCAGAGTCTTAGTTGTGGTTGGAGACAGAAAAATAGTTTGTATATGTGTTAATTTTGTGTCTGGACCATACAGACTGTGTGAGGATATGTGATTTTGTGCATAAGATTCTGAAGGGTGGAGACTGGTCACAAACTTTGAAAGTTTTGCTGTAAATACCTCAGGAATGCAGCTTTGTTTTCTAAAGCACTTTGCATTTGTTGATAAATCTTGGTCTATCTGCACATTCTTTCTTATTATTTGCCACTCCAGTTTAATTGGATGCATAAAATTAAAAGTGTACTTACTAACATAGATTTTCTGTTTTAGTTTAATTTTTTATGATTAACAGTGCTGATTACTGTTTTATAGAGAGAAATAGGGAGTAGCCCTGTTTTGAAACAACTTACTATTTTGAGAACTTAAACTCACAAAGCAATAAAATGTTATTGCAGCATGGAAGGATGCCACTAAATGCTCATAAATAAGAGTTGGAAGCAGTAGTTTTTAGATTAAAGTGTCTCTTTGATGTTATTTAATTTTTGAGCATTTTGATAGGCTTGCAAAAAGAAGCTAATATGAAGAAAAAGGGCCAATTTTTTATAAAATCTTTCCCACTTATAAAATATTTTGATTGTGATACAGTTTTGGTAATAGTTATGCTTAAAAAGGTGAACAACTACAACATTGATAACTTTTGATCATTAGGGTTTTATTGCCCTGTACTTTGGATTCTGTATCATTAACAATTCTAATAACTTCTTAAAAATCTACAGTCTTTTTTTCCTCCTAGTCTGTCCAATAAATTAAGTGCTATACATGGAATTCTTACAGATTTGCAATGGTTTTTGCTATTATATTGCATTGGGTTCTGTCAGCTCAGCTACTGGGAGATCCATGGATTGTGGTAGGTTTGCACAGAAACTGGTCTCTGTATTTGTGAGTCAGACTTCTCAGGCAGCTTCATGCTTTGGTAATGTGGACAGTAAAAATAATCTCATGTATTATGTAATTCTGATCTTACCATTAACAACATTTCAAAGAAAATACTATATATTCTACAACAAGTCTGCTAGAATTTGTTTTATTCTTGCCAGTTTCCTTGTTATCACTAAGCACAGAGCAGGTTCTGTTCTTCATCTGTGATAGTCTGCTCACAGGAGCTTGTTTTGCAGCCTGCTGGGGAACATATCAGTAATACTGGGGGTTTTTATCATCATTAGTTCTCTGTATGCTTTTTATTAAAATCATGTGTAACACAAGTGGCCTTTAACAAAAAATCTGTGTAGCTTGAGCAGTAGATGTGGTTGAGCAGTGGATGTGGTTTGGACCTCAGCAGACTGGAGAACTGGACAGAGAGAAATCTCATGAAGTTCAATGAAGGGAAATGCAGTGTTTTGCAGCTGGGGTGGAATAAAATAAACCTGGTACATGCTGGGGACCAAGTGATTGGAAAGCAGCTTTGCTTGATGTCCTGGTGGATAACAAGCTTAACATGAGCCAGCAATGCAGCCTCACAGCAAAATAGGCCAGGAGTATTCTGGGCTGCAAGGAAAAGTGTTGCCAGCAGGTCAGGAAAGGTCCTTCCTGCCTGCTCAGCCCTGCCCCAGCTGCAGCTGAAGTGTTGTGCCCAGTTCTGAGCTCCTCAGTGCAAGAGAGAGACATGGAAGTCGTGGAGCAAGTCCGCTGTGAGGCCAGAGAGATGATTGAGGCACTGGAGCACCCGGCACGTAAGGAGAGCTGGGATTCTTCAGCCCAAATAAATACAGCATTGAGGGGGGGTTATCATCAGTGGGTATAAATACCCAGCATGAGGGAATGAAGACAAGGCAGCCAGATTCCTCTCAGTAGTGCCCAGTGAGAGGATGGGAGCCAGTGGACACCAGCTGAAATACATGGGGTTTCATCAGAGCACAAGAAATCCCTTCTTTATTGTGAGATACACAAACCCCAGCTGGTACAGTCATCATCAGCCTTTTCTAGCTGACCCTACTTGAGCAGGTGAGGTTGGAGTAGACAGTTTCAAGAGGTCCCTACCATGAAAGAAATCTGTGACTTGGGATTAAATACGCATGTTAAACTTGCATGAGTTATGAGAATTTAGTGTTCTTAAATCTATGCTTTTTCTTTCTCTTGGAAGGATGGTGCAGTTACACAGTATCTGAGACTTGGGTGGACCTGGAGGATTGTGTACATGTAGAAACTATTTTTAGAGCTTTAAAAAAACTCCTTAAGGATATGAGTATTTGTCATTGGATAGGATGCTATGAATTGATGGAATTTTTCAGATTTAAAATTTAGTTTTTAAATGTAGTTGTCATTCCTATGAGTGTGTTTACCTTCATTTGCACAACTGAATACTTTGAGTTACAGTTTGTGTTGCTTATTTGAGGAGTTGAAGGCTTCTTTGTTGTTAGGCCTATTGTCCTGTCTTGCTCTTGCAAAGTAGGAGGTGCAGAATCCTGTGTTGTAAGAGTCAAAATTCCATTATTTTGGTATATCCAGTAACTGAGTTGCACAGGTTTTAAAAGTGCTGAAGAATGAGCAGAGATCTCACATCAGTTAGGAGAATCTTAAGGGTTTTTTTTCAATATACTCTTTTTCAATATGCTTGATGTCTGTACAATGCATCAGTTAATAATCAGTATCTGAAGTTCCAAAGATCTAATGCATTTTCTGAAACTGTAAAACATAAGGAATTAATACTGTCAATCTTGTTCCAGAAGGAGCGTAGGAGCACCACTGAATAGAAGATATTTATCTTCTATGAGGATTGTGAGCATAATTTAAGAAGTTTATTATTCCTGTCACAAAGCAGCAGATGAAAATTTGACTGCCAACACATTTAAAATCTCGTGGAAATGCATTTTGTACTTTTTTCATGCACTTGGAATCAATGAAGATGCCCACATTATTCTGTATCAAATTGTTAAAATCTTTGTTCATCACTTTTATTGTTATGGAAAGCATGAGGGAAAAGAATTAGGTGTAAGATTGCTGCCTGTCCCTAATCTTCCTTGTAGCTGATATAATTTTGTAGATTTAGTTCCACATACTTTAGTGTCTTTTTCTGAAAATGGGAAAGGTGAACAAATTAGGGGAACTAATATAAATAGTCACTTAAAATTGCTTTATCAGAATTTCAAAGCATCAAATTTGGGTTATTACATCTTTAATATTTTTTTATTATTTATGGTCTTGTTAAGAATCACTGCTTCAAATGCAGATAGGTTGCCTTCCTGGAAACAGATTGGAGATCTAAGCAAAAGCTTTCAGATACTCTGTACTTTGGTGGGAATTTGTTCTCAGGGATGTGATTTGGTTCTTGGGGCTGCCCTGTGCAGGGCCAGGAGCTGGACTTTGATCCTTATGGTTTCCTTCCAGCTCAGGATATTCTGTGATTCTAATTAACATGTCCACAATGATGTTTGAAAGTAATGTCTTAGCAGTGCATGTTAAATTAGAATGTAATGTTTATAGTTAGTTTGTTAGCTATAATTAGTTGGATTTTTTTTTTTCTTTCCCCCATTTGCCCTTCCAGGTGCTGTTTTGTAATTAAAACAAACTAAGCTAAGCTAAAAATATATTAATCCCGAGTTTCACACTTCTCTTAAGTTTCACTTTTTCCAGTCATATTGACTATGTTGCTAAAAGAAGTGGTATTTCATTCTGTAAATACAGTAAATGCAGAAAGGCTCTGATTTCTTTAAAGTCTTTGCCCTCATTTAATGGCTGGCAAATTTTATCTTTCATTAACACATCAGAAATCAGTATTTTTCTCCATCCTTTCAATTAGAGAAGGTGAAACATTTAATTTTATGTTGCCAGGTCCTGTATCATGTCAGTAGTTTCTGGAATTATATTGTGGGCCACTGGAAGTCTCTCAAACTTTGCCTTAATCTGAATAGCCTAAAAACTTTGCTCTCGGAAGTTGTTTGTTTAATGGGAAAAAGAAGATGGTAGAAGAAAAAGGGAAGGGGAAGCCTGGGAAATGAGGGCAACGTAAATGAGATTACAAATTAACAGTTTCATTTTTATAGGTCTGTGCTTTAATCCTTTACTCCTTTTGCATTCTAGCAAAGGGTATTGTTTTCACAAGGGAATCCAAAGTATCTAAATGTTTCATGTTTGGTGCCAGGACTGGATGAAGTTGATACTATTTTGTCATGAGGTTTACTGTATTTGGGGCGGTATAAATATGAAAAATAGGCAAGTGGGCTAGATATTAAAATGCAGCTGAACTGACTGCTGTTTTGAGAATACCTAAGCATCTTGGTTGGTTTTTTTAATGTCCGTAATAATTTTTGCAGTGAATTAAATTTTTATGTTTCAATTAGTATTTAGTCTCTGATTCACTCAGTAAATTGTGATTTTTCTTTCTCCCCCTCCACTCTGTTTTCTTTTCATTCCCACTCCATAGTACCTGGTTATGGATTACTATGTTGGAGGAGACCTGCTTACATTGCTCAGCAAGTTTGAGGACAGACTACCTGAAGATATGGCTCGTTTTTATTTGGCTGAAATGGTGATAGCCATTGATTCAGTTCATCAGTTGCATTATGTTCACAGGTAGGTAATTTGAGCTCCAAATTCCTCTTGGAGTTATGGAGAGTTACTTGATTGAGTGAAAATAGTTCCTGTTAAAGAGTTTACACTGGTAACAAGTACTTACTGTAATAGTAAGCATGATAAAACCAAGCTGCCAGCATGTTGTGTTTATTGGAAGGCATGAATGAATATCCAAGTGCATCTCATGAACCTTGCACGCTGGTGTGTTTGAAAGTTAATGATCCATAATTTATAAAAGCAAAACTGGAAACCCGTTTGTGAAATATGATCAACTTTGGGCAGGTTTATTGAAAGGTCAAATTCTGTTTCTTCATTAATCTGTTCAATCTGTACTGAAGCTGAAAGCACACCGCTGTCTGCTTTGAATTTTTTTTTTCCCAGCATTTTCTTTTGGACTGAAATTATCTTTAAAGTGAGGGCAGCTAAATGAATGGAAATACTTAAATTGTGGTACTTACCTTTACTTTGGTGTATATCTATAAAACTACTGTGTTAAAAGGAAAATATTAAGTCATTCATGTCTACCTTTTTTGGAGACCATGACTGATTTTTCCACAAAACTAGCATCATCCTTTCTTTCGTGTATCATTCTCTACTGAATTCTTCTGCATACAAGAATTACTATGGAAAAGATTACCTTACAAGAGGCAGAATCTTCAAATGCACTCAACAGATGTACTTGACTCTGACAGAAGTCAGAAGGAAAACTCCCAGTTCTTTAAGCTGAATCATTAAGTTGGCAGAATGAGCTCGTTTGCTACATCCATCTATCACCCTTAATTAGAGTCTGTACTAACCATGCCTTCTTCTACTGTTCCCACTTGGCTGCTTGACTGCAGAAAAGGTGGGGGATTTTTAGTTTTTTGGGTTTTTTTTGTCCAAAAGGTGTATTGTGGTTGGTTTTTGGTGTGTTACTGGGTTGTGTTTTATTTCCTTTGAGAGTCTGGCTTTTTATGAAAGAGCTGTAGCTAGAAGTGCTTTAAGGTGGGATGGTGCTAAACTGCAAATTGCTTTCCTGGAATATTTTGAAGTCTGCTAGTTTTGCTGAAGAACTGTGTCTGTGTGCTAAAGAGAGCTTTGTGTGATGATGTCTTACGGAAAAATCCAAACACAGTACTTTCTTTGAGTATTGAAGATTTCAACTGTGTTGTTTCTAGGTTTTTTTTTGTTTGTTTTTGCTTAGGACCTTATGTGAAAGGTTTTTGCATTCATGTTAATTTGGATCCAACTTTTAAAATGTGTTTGTGGATAAATTGGTGACATACTATGTACTGTTGTCAGGTCTTTCACCCAGTGAATCTGCATGTGGAGCAGTGACTCTTCCCAGAACAGATTCCTACCTTTTCCTCCAAACAGATCAAAACCTTTGTAATTCAGCACTGTTAGTATTTAATGTGCAACAGATGCGATGTTTCCATCCTCAAACAGTAGTGTCCCCAAGATGACATAGGCGTTGGTGTAAAATTTGGGGTGAAAATTAAGTAGCATTGAAGTTGAAAACAATGTGCTTGCATATTTATTCATCTGAAATACAAACAAAACAAAACAAAAGCCCCTATACATTCTCAGTCCTTTGTTCCAGCATTTGTGGCTTTGCCAGAGAACTTCATGTGTTCATAAAGTTCTAAATGCCACTTTGGCATTTTATCATTAGTGCTGCTGTAATACAATGCTTGTTTATAAAGGCATGTTTGGCAAGATTAAAAATGTAAAGAGCACTTGAGTATATGTTAAATGATCAGCCTTTGAAATGAGACCTGTGCCACTGTTAGTTTTATTAAGCCGTTTGCAACTGGTAAAGCAAAAGAAAGGAAAAGAAAACACATCATCTAAATGCCACTAATGCTCTTTTCCTGAAAGTCTAACCATGGTGGCCACATCCTTTTTTGGGAGTGCCTTGCACACAGCAAAGGACATAGGAGAAGAAGGAAATAGCACTGAAAGCTGGATTAATGTAGCAGCTGCAGTAGTGATATTTCAGATGAATAGCAAGTATGCATCAGGACTTGATCTGAGTTGTTGCTGCTGAACTAGAAACCCTGCTTTAGGTGTGTTTTGGTCAAGGTTCCATTCACACAGTGAGATAGCAGATTGCTTTGTTTTGTTTCCTCTTAGTGCCCCAGTTCTTTCAGGATAGATTTCACATTAGCCATACATAGTGCTGTGCTTTGATGATAATTTTCTCTGTATATTTTTATAACTTTTCTCTGTATATTTTTATAACTTTTAAAAATTGAATTTCTGTTTTTATTGTAAATGTGTCATTCCTCTTGTGCCTTTGTTGTCAATTAATTTTGTTTGGGAGTGTCACGGACTGCAGTGGCTGTTTGTGTGCCAACCACTCCGATGCCAAATGAGGGACACTTTTCTTTCCTAAAGTGCATTGGCCAAGATTCTGAAATGTCAAATACAAACAACCTCAGCATTACTTAAATTACCCAATTTCAAATTTTGGTGTTCCAAATTTGGATGTCATTTCTGCACTAGCATTGTGGGATTACAGGATGAATTTATAATGGGAAGGAGATCGAAATCTAGGTGTTAATAACATTGTGCAGATGGCTTCAAAAACATCATTCAGATTATCTCCTGATATCTAATGAAATTTAGAAAATGAAAAGTTGCTAGTTGAAAATAATATCAATACTACTGGGTTTTAGGGTATTCTTTGTTTTCTCAGGCTTTATCCACTTTTTAGTTTCAATAAAAATATGACTGTTTTTGAGAGAACATCGATCAGGACATAAAACTTGGATAATTTTTCATTTCTGGTTAATTTCCGTGAACAAATCATGTAGTGTTTTACCTGATAGCTAAATGATGGCTCAGAATGTAAACAAAATGGCCTTTTCTTTAGTTTGTATCTTAGCTTTTGCCATTGCTATGAATTCACCAGCACTGGCATTACTAAATGATGTTGACAGTTCCAAGGCTAGCTTCAGAAAGGAAATTTCATCTAATTTAAATATATGTGCAGGTGTTCACAATGAGAAAGCAAGTATTTGTGTCTCTCACAAATGCAGACTTCCTAGGGAAGCTTATACCTACTCTGATACCTTAAATTACAGATTCATACTAATGAAGTAATGCTTGGTTTTAGGCCAAGGTTAAATACTGTCTTGTGCCAGTTTTCTGCAAACTGTAGTATCATATAGGGTAAGATTTTCTATTTATTAGGAATCCACATCAATTTGTCTTTTATTTTTGTATCATTTTGACACCTTTCTTTTGTTTTTTTTTTTCCTCTGAAAAAAGCCTCTGTGTGCATTAATACTAATTTCAGTTTCAAGGTTGTGTTGCTACTTAATTCCTCATGGCATATGTTAAAAGCTTATATTTGCATGCATTATCAAATATCCAGATGTGGACTGCAGTAAAACTCTTACCAGTTTAAGAGAGGTAGGTGCACTTTATTTATGCATGTTGTGTTACCTCAAACACAGAAAAATTGTTTTTCCTATAACTCCTTAATGATTTTATTGCTGAACCAGGTTTTCTCTGTTGTGTGTAAAGTAGAAATTCTTGCTTTGGTCTAAATCCTTTTAAGTAAAAAGAGACTTGAGAAGGCCTGGCTACCTGAAAGAAATTTCCCCTGAGAATTGCAGAAGATGCCCTCTGGACAGGTACTGGTCCTGGGCACAGTGAGTGAGCCACTGGTGGCTTTGCACACCCCTGCGCTGTCTGTGCCAGTGCCTTTTGTGCTGTCTTCTGAGGCAGCCCTTTGGTAAGGCTGCATCCAAGTCTGTCTCTGTCCTCAATTTAATTTGGGACATTCCAGCTTCTTGAATAGTACAGAATTGTAAGTGTTAATGTGCTTAACTCATTTTCATCTTGACTTCCTTTCCTCCACCTGTTTATTCTGTGCGGGGTTGCACAGTGGTTCAGGGCAGAGCCAATTTGCAGCTAGGGAGTGTTCAACATTTAGGCTCATGATCCTCCAGACCACTGCAGAAATATTCATTTAAAATAGTTTTCATGTATTGGCACACATCCACATTGAACAGTCATCTTTTTCTGTTGAATGGTAGAACAATCCTTACTTACCTTCTTACTAAGAAAGTGTTTTGGCAGGATTATGAAACACCTCTGTCAATTATTATTTTTGTTGGTTAAGTTTATGGGAGTATGGGTAAATAATAAGGGAAAAAACTCTTGAAGTTGCATACATTGCAGGTGTTGTCTTTTGCATGTGAAAAGATGGGCATGCAGAGCATGAACACACCCACTTCCAGAAAGTATGTGAGATTACAGTTAGCTCCATCAGTGTTTTTCTGGACTCCTAATTGCTGCTTTTAGTCAGAAGGATTTTAGCATTCTAAACCACCAGGTACATCCGTTCCCCGCCCCCCCCCCCTTCTTTCCATTTTCTCTGTCAGCTTCTGAAATTTAAGCTTAGCTTCACTGGAACATTTGATTTCTTAAAATGTAGAGCAGCAGAATTCTCTGAGGAGGTGACATCCTTTCTGAGAAATATGGAACATAAGGGAATAAATCCATTAGAGGCTTAAAAGAACTATCTATTCCCTATCAAGCCAGCCTCTTTGCTTTTAGCAAGAAGGTACTTTATTTGTCCTCAGTAGAAATCATCTTAGGGACACCCCTGAAATATTTACTGTCGTTAGCAGACGGTTGAAATCTGGGATGCTTTGTAGGATGCATTTCACTTTCAACTATAATTTTCAGTGCCAGTGTATTTTTGACTTGCTGAATAAGTGGTTTTCTGTCTTCTGGGTGTATCCCATCTTTCCTGATCATTAATTTGCTTAAGTGGAAAATTTAGGGGTGGAAGGCCCATATAGGGAGTAAGCTGCATTGCCTGGTATGTCTGAGTTGAGTTGGCACAAGGATGAGCCAAGTGCTCTGGCCTTGGGTAAAGTGAGCCATCATTGTGGGTTTGAAAGAAAGCAACGTCGTATTTTAAGTGTTTACCAAACTTTGCAACAGACATAATGTTGAATACACACATGAAGATGTCCTTGCAAAATGCTGAGAGTGAAGGAAACAGGGCTAGAAAAATAAGGAAAAAATAACATAAGATTATTTTGATAGTTACTGAAAGTGTATTGCTTTGAAGTGGGGCATGGTTTAGTTTTATACGGAAAACTGCAGGACAGAAAGTTATTTTAGTGACTATTTGGTGCTTTGTTACAAGATATTCTGTGACAGAGGTAGGAGAGCTCTGTGAGTCTAGGCTCTGTGCTTCTGTTCCATTTTCCCACTTGGGGAGGGCTGGATCCAAAGGTTATCTGGGCTTTCATTCTGCCCTGTGACCCTGTATGGTACAAAGGCTGGCAGCTGCTCTAAGAGTGCACCCTCGGGGTGGCACCTGACCTGCTCTGAGGACTGGATGAGGTTAATGCTGTTTGACTACAATTTATTGGTAGGATTTCCAAAGGAGCCTGCCATGACCTAGAAGTATTTTGAAATAAAAGGCCCACAGATGCTTGGAGTGCCAAGAGCTTGTGGATGACACTGGCTGTATATCGTGGAGAAGGCAAATGGTTCCTTAGAGTGTCTAGTGGGAGTGTTAATCTGAGTGAAAGCTGTGTAATGGGTGACTGAGCTGGTGCAGACCTATATATATATATATATTTGTATTCTGTGGTACTCAAGCAGAAGTGGTTCAGAAGCCCTAAATCCAGTGCCTTAAGCCACAGCAGCCTTGAGTAGTCCTTTCAGCAGAGGTGCCTTTACAAATGTATCAACCTTTTTTCTCCTATTGTTCCTTTCTCCCCTAGACCCAAGCTGCAGGCCTCCCTTCTGTTCTGCTGAAGCAAAGGTTTGTGGCACTGAGCATCAAACTGAACAAGGACGCTAGGCCAAGTGAGAAGTAACTTTACATTTTAACTAACCTGGCTCAATTCTCCAATCTGATGGAGAATGGTAGGAAGTCACTTCAAGCTGGTCTTTCCAATAAAATCTGTGTTCGTCACGTTGTTCCTCTTTTTCCCCTACAACCCTTGAGTCGTACTTGAGGTATCTGGTGATGTGATTTTAAAGAAAAAGGGACATGAGAAACAGTTGGAGATGGAATATCTGAAATAGAGTTAGCCATGATATCTTCAGCAATAAAATCTTCCTCTTTCATGTCTGACACTGACCTCCTAAAAAAGGAGATGTTGCTTATTGTCAGTTGAGGAAGGCCAGCAACACAGGGACTGCACCCCTCCCTGCTCTCTGGTCAGTCCCTACCTGTCCTTTAGCTGGTACTTTTACACCTTTATGAGAAAGGAGACTCATAGGAAAAGGAGGAGTGTGTAGATGAAGACTTTTTACTTTTTCATATCGATTTGTGCTTCTTCTGGGTGCGATTGCTTGAAAGGCAGATGGATGTGAGCACTCTGCCGGATGGTATGTAATCCCCTTTAGGTAGGAATTGGATGTGGTTGTCATAAAACAGAAGTGTTTAAAGTCTCCTAAAAGTAAAAATTAAAGAGATAGACAAGAAATAAAGTTTGATTGCAAAGGGTGCTTTTTAACCCTTAAGGGGAAAATCATTAATGCCAAAAGTTTTCTTTAGAAAAACCTGTGGTCATCCCTTCCAAGTAATAATGTTTATAGCGATGCTTAGTGGATGCTAAATGTCATGGAACTTTCCAAGAGCTCCTGCTGCCTCTGGCATAAAGATTGATTTGACTTCTTTGGTGTTTGCAGAAAAAAATGCCTGTGTTAGAACAGTCATAACTCTGACATGAGATCTGTTTCAATGTCTTATGGAGTTGGAGGTGTTTCCAGAATTTAATAACTTCTTTTGAGGACAAAAATTCCCATTTGCAAGCTGTTTTTATGTGAGTTAGGCTATAATTTTACACTCATTCTTTTCTGATTATTTCAGACCTGGAAATACTTTTTCCCACTACTTTCTTTGATATCCAAAATCAACATCAGGAAAGTAGGACAAAAACATTTTCCTTATTTCTGAATGTTTTGTCCCGGTGACTGTGGTTCTGAGGATGTAATTAGCTGTTTGTTTGGTGGCCAAGATAGAGTTGGTAATTAACTTTCAGTGATTTGATTCTAGTTTATTAAGTTCAGAGTGATGCAGGCAGAAATGAGGATGGCAGTTGTGTGATAGAGTCTTCATTATTCTTAAAGTTTTTGTTGTATGAAAAGGAAGCTAACTGCCAAAACTGTTTTGTCTTCTACAAATCTTCCATTTCATTGTGTCTTTGTGAACACAGTATTTATTTCATGTCTCCAGTTTTCATTTATGAAAATTATCTTGTGTTCCTCAAGTTCCTCCTTAAAATGCTTCTACTTTATTTATGTGCACTTTGCTTCGTTTTTAGTGTTTGAAATACAATTGAATTTATATTATTAGGTTACATAAGATTAGAAGCTACACAGGACAAATTAATTATCATTATCTGACTTTGAGTGTCATGTAGATTTGTCATTGTCTAAATAAGCAATAATGACTTGGCTTTACAGTCAGATATTTCTGCACTGTTCATAGAAGACTATAGGAAAACCATAAAACTATATATTCAAGCATTGAGATGCTTGAATATATTATAAGAAGTGTTTTAAGCTATTGCCTTTTACTTGGTTTCTTGGTAGAGCATTCTTCCAAGTGAATATTTGGTGGATTTGGAGTGAAAATGTCTTCAGTATATGAACTTTCAGATCTGGCAAGTAGAAATTTTGTGTTTGAATTTCTGAATTGAATGGCTGTTGCCTCAACCACTAAATGTAGTACTTCCTTGTTTCCACAGTAGATTAAGATAACCTTGCAAGATATCTTATAATAATAAGATATCAGTGCAAGAATCTGATTCCTGAAAGGGCAGTTCAGGAAGTATCAGTCCAAATAACCTTGTCTGCTTTGAAGCTGTTCTCCAGTAAACATTTCCCTCTTGCATTTCCAAAAGAGCTGTTGTTGTATTGCTGCAAGAGCCTACCTTTTAATAATAGCAAAATATTGCTGGCTTTTAACTTGTGAAATGAGAAAAAATAGGTCACTTAACATGCTGGAAATTAGAATACTGCTTAGCAAGCAGATGCTTGCATAAGGTCATGCTTGGTTCAGTTGTGGAAGGTTTTGTGGTTGAGGTCAGGGAAGCAAGACCTTGTGGAGCTTTATCTGAAAAGTTGTATTAAAATCTTTATTGACTCAGGTGCTGTGATGTTTATGCTGTTCAGTTTTTTTTTATTAGCTATTGGGGGGCAGCCTTTAGCATTTCCTTGGGCAGCAGGAAGCAGTGATATTACTGCCACTGTAACTCAGTAATTCTTAATCAGATACAGTGTGTGAAGCCCTGGAAAAGGGTATTAGAAAGGTACAGAGAGAAAACACTGGCTGGAGTAGAAGGGGATAAAAGAGGAGGAGGCGCTAAAATCTGATCTAACAGTAGCAAAGTTAGGTCTTCCTCATGTAGAAAATTGAACTTTTAGCACAGAAATGAATTTACTTTTATGCAAGTACAGCTCCTTTAGGGTACTGCTTAGGTTTAAAAGCTGAAAACTCAGGCCTTAAAGTCCTTTCCAAGATATTTTTTAAGACATATATTTGCTTTACTTTTAAGCAAGCATTGTGCCTTGTGCTTTATGTAAAAAGAAAAAGTTTTTTACATATGCAATTTGAATACAAAGGCTTTTCCAATAACTTTATTATTAATAAGTGTAATTTTAGTGTGTTTGAGCAAATAGTATACAGCCTTTATTTTTCTTATTTTTAAATTGCTAAGATGTTTTTCTGCCAAGCTACTGCAGATACTGGACGTAATGGGATGCATTTAGATCCAATGCATTTCTTCCCTTATAGCCTCTGGCTACAGTCTGTTGCTGTCAGGAGTTTTATGCCAATGTCACAGTGCTTATTATATTTGAATCATGCCTGTCAAAATGGTTTGTTTTCTAACAACAACAAAAGCAAAAAACACATACTGAACTATTTATGTCCTATGTCTGTTGCTCCATGACAAAACTCTAGACATATGCTTCAAACTTGGTCTGGCTTATTCCTGCATGTTTCCTTGCCTTTTGGTTGGAATGAAGATTATACTTCAGGTTGAACCTGTCCAAACACATTCTCAATGCCTTATGGGATGAGAGACTTTAGGATACATTTTTATTCTTTTCCTTTATTTCTGTTTTGTAAAAATTAATATATTGTTTTCATACTCTTTCTCTCAATTTATTAACCTTTTCCTGTGATTTAAATATGATAGGAGCCTATTTATTAATTGAGCTATTGTTTTTTCTTAAAAGTTGCTTCAAAAGAACTTAAAATATTGCTGTGTAAAAGGATGAAAATGCAGTTTTGATCTCTAGGGAAATATCTTCTAAAAAAAAGCAGATTCTTACAATCCTCCTCAGATGCCAGAGATATCACAGGCGAATTTAAAACTAATTTTGCATATAAATAGTTTGGTATGTTATGCTTATACAAGCAGACTTCACTGTTAATATTCTTCCTTGTCTATATGCTGCACTGTGTTAATTAAAAAAAGATAAATTGTTGCCAGAACTGCTTCCATCCTGATTAATCCTGTACACCAAAATCTTTGCAGAGCCTGCAGCTGCATGCTGAGCATGGAAAGGGCTGGCTCAGGCACTGAACAGAGGTGACTTTACACTGTCCCACACAGGCACAGTGATAAGCAGAAGCCACGAGAGCCTTACAGAGCTTTGCAAAACAAGCAAGAGCTGGAAGTTGTCTGATAGTAATTCTTGACAATTAAATGGTGAATAGGGTCAAATGGCCATCCAATGGAGGTGTTTTGGAGTTTTACATTCTCTGTCTGGGAATTTGAAGATAACTTATCTTATCTTCAATTAATATATGAAGTAAGTGGAGTACAGGTGTAGTGAAAAATAAACACAGTGTGATTTTATATGGTGGACCTGTTTTCATTTTTATGGCAGTGCAATAGAGCTGTGGAGTTTGAGGTTAATTTTGTCTCTGACATCTTAAGTGTAATAACAGGTAAGGAACAGATAAGAGTAAGTGGAACTCTTAGATTATGAATACTTCCAAAAAGGCAAGTAGGTTTGGGGACTACAATAAATAAGGCAAAATAAGAAATCCACATGTGCTGTATTTCAATAACTGGTTTTGATCATGGGACAGTGTTGCAAAATAGAATTGGAAAATATAACATTAGCGTTATAATCACACATAAATAAAGAGTTTAGTAGTGATGAAAAAGAACTAAATTTTTGTATCACAACGACTACTTGGTTTTGGTTTGTTGCATACTATTGGAACTGCAGTTACAGTTTAGCACCTTTGGTAGCCTGATGGGAGTTTCTTGACGTGTAAGTTAAAATCTTAGGGATTTCTTTTATGGATCACCATTTTTGAAGTAGTGTTTCATGCCAGTTTTGTGTGTGGTCATTCTTCAAGTTGTTGTTTAGTCTTAAAGTTGTCAGACAACTTTATAAAACTTTCATGTCAAAGGTTGTAAATATTATATGAGATGACCTTTTGGAAAGAGCTTGTGTTCTAGCTGCAGTATCTCTCAGTCTGCTAGAATGTTTCTCCCGGTGAAACCAAGAGCCTTACTTCCATCACACTGGGAAGGTACAGATGTAATGGCTGGGTGTAGTCAGTTCCTTCTCTGTCACTTAGAGTTGATAAGCTCTTAGTGTGTAAGAGAAGTTTCTGCTGTTACACTCAACAGGAAGGTATTTACATTTTACACTAAGTGTAATCTGCTTTCTGTTGTTATAGTCTTCAGCTTAGTCATTTCTATATTCCAGTCTTCCCTGTTGTTAGTGCTGCTTTTCGGCTTTGTGATACCTACACATTTTGTGAGTCTGTGTTTATTTTTGTGACAAGTTTTAAAATTAAAATGTTCAGTCAGTTTCAAAACTGATCCTGGAAGATCAGCACTAGTAATCTCCCTCTGATCTTATTGCCTCTTTCAGCACTATGCATTGTCATCTCGCTTAGCCAGTTTCTTACCAATACCTTTGCTAGTAGTATTGTTTGTTCTTTCAGTGTCACTTTCTTTCATGTAAGAAAAATCAAAAATATTTTAATATGGAATAGTGTCTCCATCCATAATACTGTGACAAAAATTACCTGATCTTGATGAATTGTGCACAGAAAGGAATTCAGATTTTCCTCCCAGTGTTTTCATAGTCTAATTCCTCATAATCATTGAAAGTATTACACATTATATTTAAGGAAGTGAAAGTTCTTTAGTGTTAGTGTAGTCTACATGTTTTCTGCCTGATGAATTGCAACGGCTCCAAATAACATTCTCTTCCTACTCATCTGCATCACAAAGCTGGTATTCCTTTTAAGAATGTAAAATCCAAAAAATGGTAGGAAATTTGAGAAACAAACATATGGTTTACAGTGACAGCACTTGTCAGTGGACTCCAAAAGAAATTACTGTCAAGTCACAACTCTTATATAAACATTGAGTCAGCCTTTGCTTACCTTGTTTCTTTAAAACCATAGTTTCTGGAAAATATTTGTCTGAGATTCTGTATTACTAATGTCATGGTTCCTTTGACAGTCAGATGTTTAGGAGAGTTATGAATGCTAAAATGTAAAACATTGTGGTTGCCAGCAGAATATTCTAAGAGGGATTAACTTGTTTCTCACCAAAAAATCAGAACTGAGCTCTGACAATGCCATGGGTAAGTAATGCAGCATTTGTGTGTTGTAGTATCTGATTCCCAACCAGACCTTTGCATCCCTTCTCACAGAACTAATTTCAATTAAAGAAAATTGATTTCTAATGGATTATTATGTTTGACCTTAACAGTCTATCATAAATTTTAAAAAAAAGAATCTGTCATCAAGAATTATGCCAGCTTCATTAGAGACACAAGCAAACACAGAAGCTGCTCGGTGCAGTTTCCCTGGAGAGATAGAAGTTGTTATCCCATTCTGCTTTTTCTGTCATTTTCCTGCTTTTCCTACAAACATACCAACACTAAAAAGTTTCTATCCCGTAATTTAAAAATTATTTAGCTACTTTATACTCTGCTAATAACTATATGAATGCAAACCAGGTTGCTCATTTTCCTGCTTACCTTTTGAATGTGTTGCCAGAATCTTTGTCTGTTCCTTCCTGCCAAAACTCTGCCTGTCTCAATGCATTTGTCTTCCTTCCTTCCTTCCAGTGTACACTAACATGGATGTGTCTATCTTAGAGTGTCTTGATAAAACTAACATGAAACCTCTAACACTGTGGAGCATTTTCGGGGATATCATGTAACAAAAACAAAGCAAAACAAACCCTCAAGATTTTCACTTTAAGTGTGTGTCTTCATGTTGTAGATGCTGATTTCTGTGGGTTTGAAAGTGTTGTGTAATGTTTTGGCTGTGCTTGTGTGATTCAGATCAATAAGCATTTCACAAACATGTTTTGTCTCTCTTATTGCCTCCCAGTTCCCTAGTACCAGATCAGTGCAGTGTAATGTGTATAGAATATTATTAGCAGCATCAAAAGAATCTTCTCTGCTCTAGAAAGAGTGACGAAATAATTGAATTGTTCTGAAACTATCAGGAAATTCCTGTTGCCACATGAAAACAGGACATCTTGAACTGGATTGAAGTAGCTTCTGGTATCCTGTTAGAAATTTTGACACTATCCTGATGTAGTTCTTGGGTACTGTTACGACTGAAATTCTCTGTAACTGGTCTGCTTGAACACATTGCAGCAGTTACTGAAAAGCAAATGTGCAGTTAAGATAAAAATGCAGCTCTTGTGCGAAATAGTTGAGATCCACATGCTTGTGTGGGATTCATACTACAGGCTTTGACTTAATTTGTGTTTTCTGGTAATGAGAACTCTTGGCTGAGTGTGCCTCATGGTGTGATAGTGGTTTGTACAACATTGAAATAGCACCAGTAATAATCTTATTGACATTTGTAATTAAATTAGCATAACATGTTAAATAGAAGAACTCTGACAACCTTATCTGCTGTATTTTACTTGTTTGGTACATTTCTAGTCTAGTAGATATTTTTCAACCAAGATTTTATTTCAGTGAACATTTATGACATTCAAATCTCAGCTCTGGGTTTTTAATTGTTACATTAAAGAAATATAAGGTAGGCAGTACTTTACCACTGTTCTATAGTTTTTTATATACTCCTCAGTTCCATATCCATGAGAAGAAAGAAGATAATTTATGTAGACTTTATAAGCAATGTTTTTATTTATTAAAGGAACCATCATTGAGTTGTGTATCAGCTTGACAGAGTGTTGGGCTGTTTTATCTAGACTATGCTTTTGCCAAGAAGGGTTGGACCAGATGATCCTTGTGGTCCTTTCCAACATGGTATTCTATCTTTCTGTGATCTATATAGACCAGGTCATCTCAGGCTGAGTGCTAAAACTTTGGTATTTAAATAGCATGCATTGCTTTTTGATGTTTCAACACAGAATAGGCACCTGTGTTTGAATCTGTGAAAAGAATGGTGTTAGGCATGTGGGTAACTTTGCTTACTTAGGAAGCATTGTTTTCTCATTATGCTTTGGTAAGAGTGTTGATAATGTCAAGAACTGTGGAAAACCATCTCCATTTTTTGAAATAAACATCCTGCTGAAAAACCATTTGGCTGGTGGTGAGTTCAGAAAAGGCTCTCCTGGTTGGAGCTGAAGCATGGGCACCCCTTAGGAATCACACTTCTGAGTAAAATTGAGTAAAACTTTTTTTTTTTTTTACTCAGACTTGTCCTGAAGCAGATCAGCTATAACACGTGTCCAAAGAAGGTTTTTTTTATTAACTCTGCCCATGTATCATGTTAATAAATCATTTATAGATGCAGCAGATCTACTTGCTAATTTAAGTTCGAAATTGCTGTTCCCTGCGTTAAAAATTCTGCTTTCCATTTTATTTCCAGAGAGAAAAGCAATGCTTGAGTGTCTGCCAGACAAGAATGATTAATATACACATTGAGTCACATAAGTTCAAATATCCATCAGTTCTCTGAAAATTAATGTCAAAACTAGCTTAAAACTGTTCATTATGCAAGTTCTGAAATGCACCTTCTGTAACATTATATATAGCCAAAGTCTTACTGTCAGACTCCGTGTTAACCATGGGGTGCACAGGAGCCAACTGATTCTACTTGAACAGGCAAGCAACAATGAGATTAACTGTAGGTTAAGTGACTCAAAATAGCAGCTTTGATCCTCCAAGTGACCAGCAATTTAAATGGAGGAGGAGACTAGCCAGAAAACAAGCACGGGGGTGAGGGAAACAAAGAGGATGAAGATAGGAGGGACTTCTGAGGGCTTGAGGGGTGCTGCATGTGTTGTACTTTTGAATATTCATAAATAATTTTTTTTTCTAAGATAGTGTTCTCTGACTAAATTCAGCCACAGCTTTCACTCAGTAGCTGCATTTTGTTTGAATCTCTTTAATACAACACATGTAACTGAGGCACATCAAATCAGTCATATTCTTAATCTCTAATAAAAGAATAAGCAGTGCTATGAAGTGCACAGTTTCCTACTATTTGTTTTCTCATTGTAACTTCTTGATATGAAATCTATTCTTGCTGTCAGTGAGAGGACCTAAAAATGAAAAAGCTGGAATCACTTTCCGTAGTTTTCTCTGAGATGCAGCTTGTGGTTCACCTGGGTGCTTCAGCACCAAACTTATCTCTTGCCTGAGTACAAGCTGTCTCTTACCACCCTCCCCTTCAGCTGTCTGCACAAGGTGCTGCTTTTCAGCATTTTAAAGACTCAAAAATTCTCTCTGACAAACTCCTCCTTTCTGCAGTTAATGACTTTTGTATGAACATCAAATGTGAAAAAGCACAATAGAAAAAAAAAATTAGTTGTTACTGAAGATTCAACAGGCAGGCTAGGAATTTGAAGCACATCTTCATGTGCATGACATCCTGTTGTTCACTGTTTTATGTCATTTCCATTCTGATTCCATACATGTTTATGCCCTGCAGCAGAGAAGGATCAAGGAGCTGGTCTTTCTGAGAAGAAGAAATTCCCAGATATCTTGCTTGGTATCCCACAGACAGGTGAAGGATCATAGCCTCAGTCTCTTACAGAACTCTCACTCAAATTCTCTCAATCTGAAAAACAGATACGGTAGAAGAACCCTTGAGTGCAAGAAGTTAAAATTAAAATCCAAATCCTCATTATATAGGCCAGAAATCTGTTACTTTGAATGTAATTTTAGTGTCAGAAAGGAAAGCATCCTACTGTCCCAAAATAGCAAAATAAGAGAAAAAAATCTTTTAAGAAGTAGTAAAACTTTTTCCTATGGTCACGGGAGAGTTCTGGAGAGTCTCCTAGCCCACCTTGGGGTTCCTCTGGACATGGTCACAAACAAACCTGTACAATTTCACGT
This sequence comes from Climacteris rufus, assembly GCA_013398175.1. NCBI lineage: Eukaryota > Metazoa > Chordata > Aves > Passeriformes > Climacteridae > Climacteris > Climacteris rufus. The sequence goes on along the minus strand of VZRZ01001922.1, from coordinate 507,993 downwards.
GGAATTGGCTTAACACAACTGAAAAGCTAATGCCAAATAATAATATAAAAGGTATCTTCTTTTACCAGTCAGAATAGGGTTTCTCACTGGAATGGCTCATTGCCAGGCTCCCCTGTGTTCACGTCTGGGGAAGGCCGGCTGTGTTTTGACACGCCTGGCGTGGCTGCTGCAGTGCAGGGCATTGGGGCCGCCTTCCCACCGTGACTCCAAAGCTGAGTGACAAGGCCCAATGTTTACTTTTCACCCCTTAAAAAACTGGTTTGGAGTCCTGAGAAATACAGTAAAGAAAAAAAAAATCACATCATGACAGAGGTAGGAGGACTTGTGTGTTTCTTCATTTCTGCTTTCCTCGTGGATTTGGAGCCATTTATGGCCCTCTTCAGCTCCTTCCATCCTGTGTGCTGTCCTCCCTTGTGGAGGAGTTGGTTGAGAATTTCGTGAGGGGTTTTTGATGTGATTTCTCACCTGGCTGTGGAATAGCACACAGGAAACAATACAGTCTTACTGCTTTTTCCTTTTCAGTGTACAGCCTTGCATGTGTGCACTCCTGTAAGGCACTCACTCTTTTTCTTGCTGCCTCCAGCAAGGCTTTGATTTGGCCTATACCAGCATCGGTCAGGTTGGTGGTTGACATGGAAGTAATAATAACATGAAATAATCTAAATTTCCAGTGAAATACAAATTTTCTTCCTTCCCTTGCATACATGTATAGGTGCTCTTACTCCCCTTTTCTCTCTATATAAAAGCAATCACTTTGCATTTCTTGTGTTCAATGGCAGTATCTTCTGCTGTATTTAACAACTGTGAATAGAATTCTTTCAACAGCTATTCTTTTTTTTTTTCAAATAACCAAGGGGTAATAAATACAATGCCATATTTGCAATACAGTAAAGAACATGCTCAAGCCGAGGGGGAAGCAAGAGAGATTATCCTAAATTTAGTTTTATTTTTTTCAGGAGTAGTAGGTTCTTTGCTCTTCCCTGTTCTACTTTTTACTTACTGGGAAGGAATCTTCTTTCCTATTAGCATTTAACCTCTACACTGTTAATTTAGGGCACAGCTAAGTAGAAAGCAGATTTGGAGAAGCTATACTTTTGTCTGTTGTTCTTAACTAGCCTCTTCCCCCACCCCTTCCTTTTTTTGGAAAGGGGTAGATATTCTTAACAATACTGGTTTCCATTAAAAAAAGAGGAATCCCAAGTATCTATATAACTGCTGAATAAAGCTTTATTGGGTGAAGGAGGAAGAAAGCAAAGGTTCTGTGCAGCACATTAAAATGACTGTAGAGCAGTTTTCATAAACACTCTTCTGCTGGGCAGTCTTTAAAAAAAAAAGTGAAATCTAGAGCCCTACTAGCCTGGGAGAAGAACAGTAAAACATTTAGGATATAGCAGTGCTTCTTCACATATTGGAAGAGCTATGGCAAGTATTTGATGTATATCTTTGTTCGCTTGGGATGGCCTTGGTCTTTCTCCTTGTAAACTATTTTCTTTTTAGCCTCTGGGGTTTACTTGCAGCTTTGCATCGTATCTTTGTTCTGTTTCCCATATAACTCAGGAACAACAAACAATTCATTTAAATTTTTGTAATGTGCCCCTATTCCTGAATATTGTATGTGTCTTTAAAGTATGTTCTACATTCTTCTGTGTATTTCCCCCTTTCCCTTTAATACATTTTTTATAGTGTTCCATTGCGGATCAAATAAATGGATAGGAGAGGGATAAGATCAGCTTTATATTAAGACGGTATGTCCTTCTTCTGGAAAAATGAAAAGCATCATGTGATCTCAGAACTCATTTCTGTACAGATCTCCTTTTCCCTTACCTCCCATAATTCTCAGTGTATTTATATCTGTGTATTTATTCCCGGAGGAAGATAGAAAAGGACCAAGGAAGAGTTGCTGTGGGATGCAGTGTGAACCCAGCAGGTTAGTTTTTCTTCATTAGTCCCAGAAATTTTCTAGTGATTTGCAACTACTAGCTTGCTTAAGCTCAGGGCATTTATAAATATCCTTGGTAATTAAAAAACATGTGTCCTATACAGATCCACATACAAAGGCAAATGTAAGAATACATATAAAAAACTCGTTAAATTTTCCAGATAGCTTCTGAGTGAACATTCTTCTGTGGATTGCTTTCTTAGTATCATCAGTAGATTTTTAAAAATGGTTTTTTGACCATTGTTATCAAACTCAGTTCAAGTTCTCAGTTTATGTTGTCTGATTTACTCTCAGAATTATTCAGTGCCATCAGCTATTTCAGAGACTGTGTATGGTTGTAGTGAAATGCAGAGAGCAGAGGCTGCGTATCTAAAATGAAAATCAAAAGGAAAGAAAACACGTATCTGCCTAGAAATATGTGTTAAGGTTTTTTAGCACAGGTAGTAATTTACAGTGCAACAGCTGGGCATATTCTGGATTCCTCGTTAGCCTCTTCTTTTAGGATTTCTTTGACAGATGGCACTCACAGATGGACATGACATTCTTAAGGAGCTTACTCTTTCTACTCCCTTACCCGCCAGTAACTCATGATACTATTAGAAATCTAAAAGCTTTGACATGAATTAGCCTTACTTAGCAGACTTTAATTTTTTAATCTTTAGAATATGCTGCAGGGTAGTAGTGCTTGTGGAGTTCTTAATCTGTTTACTTAAGTTCTTAGAAGCCAAAATGGAATTCCAATAAAGTTGACATGGCAAAACATGGCAAATATGCAGTCATTTTATTGCTTTTTAAATTGCCTGGATAATATTTTTCATTCTTATCTTTTGGAGCAAAAATACAGAATGATACATAAGACTATGGTTTGACAACCCAGAAACAGCTCTGTCAACTGAAGTTCACAGAGTTCAAGCAATTTGCTTGGTATTCCGTTGTAACCACATTGAAATCTTAAATGAATAAACCTAATATTTAAAGTTGGCTGCTCAATGAAGCTTGTTTCTACTACCATCAGCTCAAAGTAGTTTTGTTTTTAGTAAGTATTTTTAAGTATTATGTAATAGAATGCCTCAAAAAAAGGGCAGACTCTGCTCATGATATTTGAATGCCCCTCTGTGATAGTTATTTGTTTGCCGTGTACTTGGTGTCATTTCTCAATATTCGTGCAACTGTGGGCTTGAACTTGAAGGCCATTACTCTCTCCAGTGTTGACTCAAATGGCCCTTTTCCCTGATGAATGTTGTTGGTGTGGAGTTTCTGTTGAGGAATGTGAAACTATAAGCAGAATGATCAGATCCAAAAAAAGCATTGTGACAGCTGGGCAGGTTAGAGAGGCCCAGTGAGTGCCCTCAGCCAGGTCCTCTGCTGCGTCTATTTGTAGCTTATTAGAAAAGTAGAAGGACACCAGATGGAGACAGAAACATGCACTCAGTTGTTTGTTTGGTTTTCCAAGTGCTGTGCAAGTAAAAGGTGCCCAGGTGTTCCTTCACAAATAGCACATAGCCCACCGTGGCACAACTTCTGGTTCACGGCCTATCATTAATTGTGGTTTTTTACTTTAGGGCCCCTCTGGTGCAGGCTCCTTGTTAGGTGAGCAATCCACTCTGTGCCATCCCATTGTCCCCAGGGGCTTCTTTGTTTCAGGTTGTTGTATTTTCAGTGTAGGCACAGTTAGTTAGTCACACAAGGATGTCATTTAAACACCTGCTTTGAATCCTTCTGCCTGCAAGTAGTTGGGTTCTGAAGGACCATCTATAAGCAAAGAGTCCTAATGTAAATAATTTTCCTATTGAAGTGCTCTGTTCTAGGGAATGTGTATTCCTGAGAATATTCTTTCATAATGATAAAAAAGCATGCATATAGTTACTGTGAATTTACAAAACAATTTAGCTCATGAAAGCATGAGAAAAGTAATCCATGCACTGGAATAAGTAATCCAGGCCAGGATAGTGCCTAGTTTGCATCTTGAGCAAATTTCTTGTATGTTTTGCCACCTAAAAGTCTTCCTACAAACCTTGTTTTCTGCTGGCTGTTTTAAATATATATGCACACATGTGTGTGCTGAAGCCATTCTTACGAGATGAGTCTCCTCTGATAGCCAAGACATTTTACACAGACAAAACCTGTGTGACAGAGCAGTGGTGTGGGGGACTGCTCATGGAGTGGTATCTGATGGCTTGAGGCCAATCCTGCCAGCATTGATTATCTTAGCAGTGTAAGCAATGTCAGAGACTAACCTTGATTGCTGAGCATTTCAGGGTAAATGGGGGCTTTCTGTTAGTCAGGCTTTAGATCAGGGAAAGGAAGTTTTCAATTTTAACAAATTTTGTAAGCCTGACTGTTACTAAATGTCAAGATACAATCAAGACAATTTTGTGGGTTTACCTGTCAGATCCCTGCGGAGTTGAGAGAGTGAGGGATGTTGTGGCCAATTTTTGTTTTATGAAGTGCAATTCCCAGTGCAAAACTAGGCATGTTTTTAATGCTTAGGCTGAAGACACTTTCTGTCTTGAGCCACAAGAAGTATGTAGGGTGTTACAGCTGAACCTTGTAGTACCTTGGTGTTACTGCATTTCAGAATTAGATTTGGGGACCTTTGATACAATATAACCAGAATGTTATTATTGAAATAAAATTGAAAAGGCAGCTTCAGTCATAATTTCAGAATCACAGGATGGTTAAGGTTGAAAGGGACTTCTTGAGATCAGCTAATGCAACCCTCCTGCTCAGCGAGGGTCACTGAGAGCAGATTCCCAAGTGCCGTGCCATTGGATGTTTGAGTAGTCCTTTCAAATGAACCATAATTCTGGGTTGGCTCTGATAAATGAATGGTACACTACCTCCAGAACTTGATAGTATTGTGCTGTAGTTATGTTACAACTTGTCTTGTTTCATGTAAAAAATATTTCTCTCATTTGCCAAGTGTTGCCTCCTTGATTTTTACAAATTGCACTCAGCTAGAAGCAGTTTTTACTAATTTCCTTGTTGATGTTCAGACTTTTCAACCCAAATGCTTGTTTTTCAAGTTGATTTTTGTTTCTGAAAAAGACATAGTTAAAAACATTCCTGTTGGTTTCTCCCATCTTTTGGTTGCACATCTTTCAAAACTTTTATGCTTGTGCCTCAGATATTTAGCAGTGGGAGAGACCATCATAAATAGCTATTTGAAACTATTAAAATTACCCTCAAAAACCCCACAGTACAAGGCTTACATATTTTCTTGCATGAAATTGTACTGAATAAGACTATTCTGTTCAAGACCAATGCATTATTAAACATTCAAATGTTCAATACTTGATGTGTGCCCAATTTTATATTTTAATCCTTACAAGTTTTTTTTGTCCAGTATCAGTAACTCAGCTACAAGAAAACCCTGAGGAAAGTTACAAGCTTCTATATTCTTGATCCACTGTGAGAGGCCAGTTATCTTGGTTTGGGGTTTTTTTGTTTGTTTTTAGCAGTTCCTATTCGAACTATTTCAATTAACTTCCATTTTTTAATTTGAACTTTTATGAGTTTCAGAATGCTTTGAATATCACACTTGCTTTTACATCTTTGTTTGTGTGACATAAAGAATTGTTTTTCTGATAATGTCTGCCACTCTTTCATTTCATTGGTGTGTAAAATCACATCTGCAAATCAGCCTTGTATGGTGCTAAATTTACAGAGGTTATCAAATAGCACAGTGTGTTCCTGGCTTTACTCTCTAAAGCTGACAAGACAATAGAAATAATCCCTAGACATCACAAGTGACTTTGCCCTGACATCTCTTTAAAATGCTGCATGAGGGGCCTAACCTGAATGTGAGGGGTTTTTCCTTAAATATGTGGTTCTGTCAGCTGATTAGCATTTTAGATTAATACAGTATCTATGGGGAGTGTGTAGCTGCCATGTGCTTACCCAAAAGAATTTTTCAAATCACCCCTTTTACTTACTTTTTTAAAAGAAGGGGAAAAAATGGACATAAGCAGCTTTTAAAAATAATTTTTTGTTTGCAACTGTTCTCGTCTTTGAGATATCCATTACTTGGAAACAAATACATATGCACAAAACCCACAGGGAGACATTTTTCTAAGGTAAATTAATTCTAGGACATTATAATATGATGTGGTGGAGCATATATTTATAAGCCAGTAACTACACTCAGTTCAAGTGTTCAGGAATGAATATGAGTGCCTGAACAAACTCGAGATGTATATGTGTTGGCTGATGTACTCATTCCCTGTTGTTTGTTATTACTTCCTTTATTAGCATTTGAAATTCATAAAGAACATTGGATACCATAAGGTAAATACTGTGTTGTGTCCAGAATACTTGTCTGAGTGGCAGAAATTAAAGACTGTAGAGAGAAGAACTGGGAGAGGACTTAGAGAGGTCAGCTAATACTTTTCTTGGCCTGCAAGGCAAGATCAAACTGTAGCTAAACCAGTCTTGACAGATGTTTGTCTAACTGGTTTGAACAAAAAATGATGGAGATGGTGAAATTTCCTGAAGCAATTTGTTCCACTGTCCTATTGTCATTATTATGGAAGTGTTTTCTAATGTCTCATCTGAGTATCTTCCATTGATACTTAAATTCATTACTTTTTGTGTTACCCACACTCGAAGAGGTTGAGAATTCAGCTTAGTCTTTTTTGCCTTACATACTTCAAGTCTGTAGTGCAAGTTCTTTGTAGTAAAAGAGGAATGCCATTACCTTATTTTTAGTGCGAACAGAAATTATTTCTCTCTATCTGGTTTAGGGATTAAAAAAAGTACACTTTGGCAGAAAGTAGTCTGAAACTAAGCAAATTCTGAACCAGTATGTGATTCTCTTTGTGCTGTAGCAAATGTCCTGCATGTAGTACATGCAATCTTGAATTTTGTACTCATTTTCATTTAGTTTTGTGATACTACTAAGAATAAAACTTGTTTAGGATGTGTGATAGTATAAATATAAAATTGTCCACACTGATCAGTAAATAATGACTACATCACAGTCGTAGAACTGTTATTTTCTTGATTAGGTTGATGTTTCCAAGTAATTGGTGAGTCTGTCCGCTGAATGTAATGAGATTTAGAGGAATCTCCTGCTGCTTAGAGTAGAGATTGTTTTAGCAGAGGTGAATTACTGGGTGTTCCTGCAACAGCATATACATAATAATTTAGTACCAAGAGTTAAAGAGAGAACAAGGGAGTTTTATGGTATTAAGATACTGTTTAAGAAAAATAATTATAAAGTTGATCATAGCATTTATTTTTTCCATGTAGTTGCTCTTCTTATTAAGGTTTAAATTCTGAAGTGTTCAATCTTTGGCTACTCCTGTTGACATCAGGGCTATATGCAAGGCTACTACATTTCTTTCAGTTGTAAGCTTTAGTTTGTCAGCTTTACATAAAGCAGGTTTTGTTTAGTATACAAACATGCTGCAATAGCTTGGGTGCTATATAAATAGCAAGGCTAAGATCAAAGTTATTTAAATGATTTTGGTTTCAATCAAAATACGCACTTTTTGGATTTCACCCAAAGCTGAAGGAGTGTCTGTTTAGGAGAAGGCACAGTAGAGTCTTGATAAGAGGCACGGTTAATGAAGTACAACATATTCCAGTTTTCTCATGCTGCTATCTTGTGCAGCCTATCTTATTGGGATTACTAAAGAATAACTGCCCACTGTCCAAATCGAATTTGGCTCAGTGCACATTGGTCTCTCTGCCAGATGGAGCCTATTTCTACTTTTGCTCATCAGAATTCAGATAAACTGTAGTTGGCAGAACATGGCAACGTTGACTTTGATATAACCCAGTCCACTGTAATGGAAAGTAGAAATAACCTGCTGGACATCAATGTCCATCCATTTGACTGTGAAAAAAGGCATCACTTGCTGAGTATTTTTGGTGCAAGTTTTCACCAGTTGTATCACTCTGCCTATCTAAAGCAAGCTGTCAGTGGAGCATCACCGAATACCTTAATAAAAACTTCACAGGCACCAAATTTTCTCTTTTCATTGGAGTGCTGCCAAAACCAAATGTCTTCATTTTTGATCATGGATGCAGCCTTTCTTTGTGAGAGAGGTGTATTGGAAGAAAAGTCTGCCTGAAACGACAGAAGGGAGTGAAGTAAACAGTTTGCCAAACTTCTGTCCTGACTGAGGATAATCCTGTGTTCTGAAGGAATTTTGCATAAAAAGTCCAGGCATTCTGTCAGTAAAGTCTTGGTTATGTTTTTTTTAAGTAGGTAACTTGGCAAAGGATAGCATTTCTTGTTTAAGAGTGCATAATTATAATCACTGATGTCTGCTTTTAACCTTTTGATTTATAGTTTTGGGGAATGCTCTTGCATGTACAGTGAGAAAATAATGTGCTGTGAAATCCTCAATTAGTAGCAAGTTGTCTGTGCCAGTAATCAGTTTCTCTGTGCCAGTAGTTACATGTGAAACTAATTTATATTTCTCAAATGCTGGTGTTTTAATTTGCACTGGTAGCATTAAAAAATACTGGTATGTGAAGTTTTCATAGAAAAATAATTTAATGTAAGCTACCCACTTTTATCCACTTTGTTCTTTACTGTTCAAAAATAGCATGTCTTGGGGCATGTGACCTGTTTAGGAAAATTAATTGATTTCCATGCTTTTCTAATGGTAGCATTAGAAATAGGGATAATTTGGATAACAAATTTTTTTCTTACTTAGTGGGCTCAGATAAACTGGTAGCTCACCTGTCAGATTGCTCCTTTGATTTCAGACAGGTCCATTTCTTTATTCAGGCTCAGCTCACGTTGTGGTTGTTGAATTGAGAACGGCGTGAGTCCCTTTATTGTCATCTCAGTTCTGGTGTGTGCAAGGACAGCCCATCGGCATCTGAAGTGTTCATTCCAAGGAGGAAATGTTTGACATACTGAGAGGTTCCCACTTGCACCATCTGGCCATTTTTGTTGATTTTGCAGAGAAGGACTTGCCTTTTTCTCCATTTCTGTCTGATCATTTGTGTTTTGAAAAAAAAAAAAAAGAAAATTAATACAGATGAATAACTAAAACAAGTAAATTCTGCATCGTAACTGTACAGTTACCAAAAAGTGGGATCCCTACTGGTCACAAGCTCTATAATGCCACTAGGGTTTTTATCCCACAAACTTAGAAGATGTAAGCATGTGGGTTGATCCATTGGCACAGTCTTTGGTAGTGTCTGACATGAGTGCTGCTCAGTCATTCTGATATAGTTCTTAACATAAATGTTGCTCTATTTTTGATGCTTCTTCCTTTCTGTTTGTCTGGTCCCCTCCTCCATGAAGCTGCTCTTGAAACAAAATTAACTTAAGATTCTTCTGAAATCTGCTGCTTCCTTTTCTGTAGACATGAGGAACTTCTTGTGATCTTGCAAATAAGGGAATAACATTGATCCAGTGATTCAAAGAATGGCATAGATCAACCTCAGGACCCCATATGCTTTGAAACCATATGATGATCAGATAATTCAAGTTTTAAGGAACTTAAGGGAGTTTTCTAGTCCAAATTTCAATATGCAACACCTCACGATTCCCTAAGTTTCCTTTAGTATCAGAAATTAATCCAGGAAAAAAATACATTCACATGTATTAAAAATTCTTTTCTAGTTTATTTTACAGCTGGAATGTGCTATGGATTTAGCATGTCTCAGAGGGAGTACTTTTTCTTGAGTCTTACTGAACAAATGAAATTCTACTCTGGCTCATTAACCAAGAAATCAAAATAAATGGCAATAATCCAGGTATCTGCTGTAGTCCTGTTTCAGAATGTTGTTTATATTAACACAGCTAGTATGTAAAATGTTTGGGTTTTAATTACAGCTTAAAAAAGTAAACGGTTTTAAAGAGAGGTGAGTGAAGTCATCTGGGTAAACATGTCAATCTGAAGAACAGCTCCCCGAAATTAAAGATTTTTCAATTATTTTCATAAGGCTTCACATTCATTTTCTGTGCAAGTGAAGCATTCAGTATTACACACTGTTTACTCCTATTGCATTCTCCAGAAGAACAGCAGCAAAGCTGTGCAGTGCTGATTTTCTCCTGCAGTCAAGGCCAACAAAGCTCAGAAAAGTAGAGGTTGCTCCTGAATGTTGTGTTGGAGTCAGAGTTTAAATGGACATAATGTGTTTCTAGAGAAGTTTATTTGTCCAGATTTCTAGTTCCTTTGGTGCTGTTAAATCACTCATTGAAAAAAAAAACAAAAAGGTTTATTTGTGTATGCTGAGTATCTGTGTTCCCTTAATTCACTATGGAGCATATTTGAAGAATTTGTACTAGCTTGCTTTGTGCCAGGTCCAGCTCTGGCAACCTGCACCCCTTGCACATGGAGCCTCCCACAGAAGCTGCTCTCAGAGTAGGGCTGAACTGCCTGGGACTTGGTTGGACTCAGGGTCTCCAGAAGGCACAGTGGTGACAGAGCAATTACCCCAATTCAGTACTTGTTCCCACTGTAAATCCCACCCTTCAAATGCTTATACTTCTTGAAAGTGAATTATTATTTCATATTTCAAGTAAACAGACCTTTTTTTTTTAATTACAGTGAACTAATTACAGAGTTAGTAGGGTATTTGGGTCCCACAGCCTTCTAGCCAGATGATATTAGTTGCTTGACTGAGCACCAGTGTTCTTGTTGAGTGATGTTTCAATGGCCTGCCCACAATCACCTAGTAACTCTTATCTACTGAGATTCAGCCCAGTGGTCTATTCACTAAGCCATGTAACTTTTCATTATATGCTCATTACTTTTGCCAGATTTAGCTACTTGGTCTGGAATTTTCCTTCCTTGGTATTTGCCTGAAGCAGTAAGTGTTCCTCTTTCTAGAAATAAGATCAAGAAACATGGATTGCTTTTCCTACATAGATTTTAAATTAGTAAAATAGTTCTTATAAACCCAGTGAAAAAGTCTTATGCTCTGGGTTAGGAAGACAAATTCAGGAGAGAATCCTCCTTGAATCATGGATGTATTTTCACTCCTCTGCCCCCCACCTAGATATTTTCAGGTTATAATTTTCCCCTCAATATCCCAGTTGTTATGAATTCCAAACAACCAGGTGCAGAACTTGATCCCTAAATACTTTCCAGTTTTCTTCTGCTGTAGTTTTGCACTGTTTCAGAGTTGTAAGATTGAAGCAATTTGGGGAGATGCTGGTAAATAGACTCTAGAGACAGAGTGGAGACTGTTTTTACTGATGGTTCTTTTCCTTTTGGTGCCAGAGAATATTCCTATTCGAATTGGACATGAGGAAAGAGGATAGTTGTACTGGATGACAGGAATAGGAAACCAGTGAGAATGGGACTGTGAGTAAATAGTGACTGCTGAGAACTGAGATGGGAGAAAAAAAAGTATTAGTTAAACATGTACAGGCAAAGAGATGAGAACTCAGGAGTGAAGAAGCTGAGAGAGAAAGAAGGAAATAAAAAGGGAGGAAATTTGGGGTTGACAGGCTGTAGAGGATTGGACATCTCAGCTTTTAAGGTGAGTCTAGGAGGGATAGGAATAAAAATGCAGCTGAGATGGAAGTAGAAGGAACCAGTTCTTACAGTGAAGAAAGTGGCATAAGCTGGGGAAGGTGGAGTGAACCTGAAGAGACGTTCATATTCTCTTTAGAACAGGAGACAGATCAGTTCTCATTGCTAAAGAAGAGTAAAAAAATGTCATTCAAAACAAAATCCTGGAACAAAACTCGTAATTTGAATGCAGTCTAACAACTGCAGGCTCAGTAGAGATGCAGAGTTTAAGACGTTATTTTTTCCCATAATCACCACCTTCACACTCTTCAGTTACACTGGCAATAATTATTCCCATTCCTTGTTGCCCTCTGGGGCTCATAATTTTCTTTCCCTTTGCTTATAGCCTACTCTGCTCTGCAGGTGACAGCAATTCTTGTCTTTCAAACTCTCTTTTATTAATGTTGTTCACAATTCAGAACAGTTGTTCATAACACAGAGCTTCTGTTACAAGAACTGAAAAGAATTCATATTTATTAAGTTGGTCTCTTCTTTTTTCCTTAACTGTAAAAATTGTTCTTATGAAGTTATTACTGAGCCTTACAAATGCCACTTGCAAGAAATCCCTGTTCCTCCAGGTGCATTCAGTGTTGTTTTAGGTTTGGTTTTGCACACTATCGACAACACAGTGAGATTTTTCATGTTTTCTGCTATTTTGTGAGATTGAATGGGAGAGGTTGAGATGATGATGATGATAATTAATGTTATTATTATTTCTCTTGGGAATATATTAAAAGATAGAACATGGATAAACGGAGCCTCAAGGGTGACTCATGTTTTTGTTTTGCTTGAACTAGGTCCAACTTCTAGGAGGAACTGGATTTTAGGTGCATGTTTTTGCAAAGTGTTGTAAACTAAAGTTATAATTCCAGCAGTCTCCATGGCATGTGTTTGTTTTTATTTAGAAGCATGTGTAAGGAATGTTTTTGGTGGGTGAATGCAAAACAAACAAAACTATCTTGGTCTGGAGGCTGCAATTCTTTGGCATATTCAGTGTCAGCAAAAATCAAGTGGAAGAATGGTCTTAAGAGAATGGACTCGGTTATTTTTTCTGGTTTACTTTGTAAAGAATTGTCTTTATGTTCAGTTGTGAGATGTGAAAGTGTGATTTCTTAAGCAGTGTTTACTTTCTATTTTGTAAATATTTCTGCATATTTGAAAGGTGCCTAAAATTTGTTTTCAGCACAGGCCACTGCCTGCTCATGTTTGAGTAACACAAATTCAGGAACTACTTCTCTTCCAAACAACAGTTACTGTGTTAATTGTCACTGAGTGTGTGACACTGTGACACCTTTATGCCATAGCTTCTCTAATGTTGTTCAAGGTGTAGTTCTCATTTTTTCCATTATAAATTATTGGTAAACATTGTTTATAACTCAATTTCTACTCAGAAAAAGACCCCAAACAAAATGTAAACACCAAAGTCCAGACACCAAACCCTTGCTCTCGGGTGCAGTGTGAACCTCTTAACTTGTGAATATTTTGAGATTTGTCTGCAGAGCAATCAGTAACATTCATTTTATAAGTTGCTTGAGGAATGAAGCCAAGTCAGGATTTCATTTGTTTTTTGTTTACTTTAAGGGATTTGTTCTTATATCTTAAAAAGTTTCATGAGAAAGTATTCATAGTACTTTATTCATGCAGTCACATAACTTATTTTTTGAGTATAATAGCCAAGGATAGAGTAAGAATCTATTAATGTCAATTATTTGAAAAATGTAGCTTAATGGGTATTTCTAATACCTATACTTCAATGAAAATAAATTTTTGCATTTGAATCTGGTTTGTAAGTTGAATGATAAATGTCCCTCTGGTATCCAAGAGCACTTAGATACTTTTGTCCTGCTCAGCTGCACACTGGGGTCATGTATTCTACGTGTATTTCAGTGTACTCAGGTAAAACCTGGGACAAAAAAAAAGGTCAAATTTACAATATAAGGAGTATTTATTATGTGGGCTGCTTAGAGGGATATTTTCCTCTGTATCATGACCTGAATGAGACAGTCAGAGTTTGGCCAAGCAGAGCTGCAGTGATGCATACGACGGTCATTTCAGCAGAAGTATGGCAGACTTATGTAGTGAACTGAGATCAAAGTGAAAGAAGAATGCTGATGAAAGGCAGTAAATCTAAAAATGTGTTAATTATTTCAGGATTTCATTGGCCTTTTTTCTATTGTGAAATCTAGATGTTGTTTTCCAGCTCCGGTATAAGCATGCATCTTCCATTTGAGAGCATTTCAATAAAATTCTACAGATAATTTTAAAGTTTTATGTACTAAAGTTCAGAGCTAGTAAAATTCTCCTATCTACCTGGGAGACATGAGATATATTTAACTACACAATTCTTATTAAAATTAAGAAGCATTGTATGATTTGGTTGATCTACAGCCCCCCGTCATGAAATGTCCCTAGTGCAGATTCCACCATGTCATGAGTGAGCATCTTCTGTCTACTGATGTGTTGCTGCTTTTGAATGAAAAAACTGTTGCAGAGTTAATCCTTGGACTATATCTTATGCCATACATTTTTGTAATTCTGAAATCTGTGTTATTTGCAGGGATATTAAACCAGACAACATCTTGATGGATATGAATGGACATATTCGATTAGCAGATTTTGGTTCTTGTCTGAAACTGATGGAAGATGGAACGGTAAATTAGAAAAAATTGTGCATTCCTAAGTACCTTTTCTTCAGTCCTTTGATAGCCACAAAAATGTGTGCTATTAAGGGGAATTTGACATAAGTCAAATGAAATGAAACTGTAAATAATATTGGTATATAACTAACCTTGTTGAAAATATGACTGCACACTGCTTGGATTTACAGTATATTAAAAGCTTTTTAGATGCATACAGTCAAGTCATGAATAAATAAAGAGAAGCTGTGCTGTCAATGCCAAGTAGGTGTTTATGAACTATGAATCTCTCGGTTTTAAGCTGTGACTCTAATCTTTATGGAAAATGTAAGCTCTAGTATGAGCGGATGAGATACTGAAATATGATGGAGTTCTACTAGTACACTTAAATTTTCACAGTATATAGTAAGTGGGGCTGGAATGTATATCCGGTATGTTTAATCATGTCCCAGAGGGTTACAAAGTATTTGACTTAATCTATGTGATTATCTAATCTATAATTGCTTAGTGGCTCTAAGGCTAACAATTGACAGTTTTGTTCTTCCTCTGTTTTTAAATATTGATAGTAGTTTAGCAAAAGTCTATTATTGGGATGCCTATTAATGTAGTGCCTTGGATGCTTAAGTATTTCTTTATGAATTTGGAAACCTTTGTGTTTAGCTGTTATAACCAGAATGCTTGGCTAGATTTACATATACAGGTACAGTACCATGAACAACAGTATCTGTAATGATGGAATTGGACTTTAATCCTAAAAATGTAACGTCTACAGGTCCAATCTTCAGTGGCAGTTGGAACACCAGATTACATCTCTCCAGAAATCTTGCAGGCCATGGAAGATGGAAAAGGGAAGTATGGGCCCGAGTGTGACTGGTGGTCCCTGGGCGTTTGCATGTATGAAATGCTTTATGGAGAAACGCCCTTTTATGCTGAATCCTTGGTGGAGACCTATGGGAAAATAATGAACCACAAAGTTAGTGCACTTTCTGTCTGTCTCTAAGCTAATTTTTAATAATGGGGTAACTTGAAGACTTATTTAAAACTCAGTTTTTATGTACTAATTACGTTAATGTTCATAAATGTAGAACAAAAAATATGTTTCCATGTAGTAAGTTTATGGTTATGGATTGCAGATGGCTTAGCTTTGGGATAAGGCTAAAACTAAGAATCTAGTTTTGGAAACCTGGCTGTTAATTCACTCTGTGGAGTCAATGTTGGCTATATTACATCAATTCTGTTGTGTTTCTTTCTTCTGGTGAATCCATTCATAGGCTTATGCAGAAGATTCTAAAACCTTTTTCCACGTGGAAGTAGCTGTAGAATTCAACATTGTAAGAGAAATTTAAATAAGGAAGAAAAACTAGGAGACAAAAAAATTTGAGTAGTTTCTATCCATAGCAGAATTCTTTTCCTTGAAACCTTGCTGCATGTATTTCAGAACTGGAGTATTTGCACATTTCTTTTTCTACATAATGATTTTAGGGTTATTTTGCCAACTTTTTCTTGGTAATAAACTATTTTCTCTTGTTTTAATCTTTAAGGAGAGATTTCAGTTTCCTGCTCAAGTGACAGATGTCTCTGAAAGTGCAAAGGACCTCATCCGAAGGCTCATTTGTAGCAGAGAGCATCGACTTGGACAAAATGGAATAGAAGACTTTAAGAACCATCCATTTTTTGCTGGGATTGATTGGGACAACATTAGAAACTGTGAGGCACCTTATATCCCAGAAGTCAGCAGCCCTACTGATACATCAAACTTTGATGTGGATGATGATTGCTTAAAAAACTCTGTAAGTATACAATTAACATTTTGACAAATCAGCTTTTGTAGTATACTTTGTAACAAAATATATGTAAAAGGCAGTTTTTTCACTGTGCTCTGCATAAATAACATGTAGGTGCTGCTTTGAGGAACTGTGGGGGGAATACTTTCATAGTTTGGAGACTGGTCCTCCAGACATGCTCATATAAGGATAACTTTTGTTAATTCATTGTAGCTTTACATGTCTTTAACTAATATATATCTGTTGCAATATCAAGTTCTTAGTGTCCATGCCTTATAAAGAATAATACATTTGTATATAGACACTCTGCAAGACAGTATTTCCAGCAGAGCATTGTTGAGACTTATACTAAGTTTGCATATGCCTTTTATTGTATTTTATTGCTTTACTCTAATTGCTCATATCACTGTTGGATTCCATTCAGTTCATTTCCACTAAACTTTTTCCAGCTTTTTTTCTGACTTGACTTGAGTTTTGGGAAACGTAGTAGAAATGATGCAGCCATTTCTTAAGGAACAAGGAAGAAATTATTTTTACCTTTGCTTAAAATGCTTTGCAGCTATTGATTTTAACAGTCTTACTGTTTCTATGCTTTTGAAAAGCAGCTTTGACAGATGATAGATTGGAAAAATGCCTTGTGTTCTCTCCTTGGAAATAGCTTTTGTGTGTATGTGTCTGTTGAAAGATGCAGAACCTGCTGTTTAAATGTGAGGTGAAGCATTTTCACCACTTTTGCTTTTGTTTTCTGAACTGTGTGTGCATCTCAGTTTCACTGAGTTTCCTGGGCCTGCTGATAAGAGATAGGCAACATGAGTTGATGTAGACAGGATGATCATTATTTGCATTCCCTTTCCTGCAGCCACACGTTTAAACATGGAAAACACTTTGACTAAAACACTTTGTGGGTGTTGGTCTCTTTGCCCAAGTAGCAAGCCACAGGACAAGAGAAAATGGCCTTGAGTTGCACCAGGAGAGGTTTAATTTGGATATTGGGAAAAATTTCTTCGCCAAAAGCATTGCCCAGGGAAGCCGTGGAGCCAGCTATCCCTGGAGGTATTTAAAAGACATGTAGATGTGGTGCTTAGGAGAGTGATGGACCTGGCAGTGCTTGGTTGATGGCTGGACTCAATGATCTTGGAGGTCTTTTCCAATCTAAACAAGCCTATGATCTTTGATTAAATCTCAGAGCCCTTTCCTGTAGGCAAATGAAACAAATCAGTGTAGCTGCCTAGGATGACTCACTTTTTTTTTTTCATTTTTTCTTCAGTTTTCCTCACTTGCATCTTATATTGCCCATCTCCTTCATAACTGAAGTATTTTTGTCTGAAAACTATTTTATACAGACTTCAGATACCTATTGGCATATTCCTTTGTCCAGGAACAGCTCTGAGGATTGAGTGGCTGGAGTGGATGCTGTGTATAGCATGTCTTTGTTTATGAAGCTGAAATACCTTCTGGAGGCTGTTCACACATTTTAATGTTGTCCAACCCACCACTCCTCCTTTTTAGAGCCCAGTCTCCACAAAATGGGCCTGTGCAGTGCAAATGCTTTCCCATTATGAAGAAACGGGGAGCTGCAGGTGAAGAAAGAATGCTCCTCTGCTGAGTTTCTGGACTCTCAGCCGAGAAAACTGAGTCCGGTTCTTAATTTGCTTTATACATTTAAGGGTGAAAAGCAGTGCCCCTGAACTGTTAGAGATGAATACCAGTTTCTAGAGCTTCTTTTTCAGTCTCCTAATTTGAAACATCTGAAGGTTTTGTTCTGTTTTAATATAAGGATGTTATGTTCTTAGCATTTCTCTTCACACCTAGTATCTCAGACTCGCTGAAAAAACCTAGCCTAAGGCACTGCATGACTGAGAATATTTTACATTTTTGCTTTGACTGGTGGACATTGTGTTTCATATTGCTTTGCCTCAAATTCCTTGTATATAACTTGGAGGTATTTTCTCCTCCATATTTCATACATATCTTTTGAGGAAGTTCCACATACTTGCACTACTGTTATAGAAGTCAGCACCATAGATAAGCCCATGAGACTTTTAAATTCTTGGCAGGATTTGAATTGCATGGAGCAAATGAGGAAAACCCAAAGCTGAAGATAAAAGAGAGTGTTGAAAAGCCATGATTGTTATTCTTCCTGAACTTTGAATGAGACTCTGGTCCCATGGAAAAATTATATACATAATAATGAAATTTAAAAAGTATGTTGAATGTGCACACCAGCACAAAGGGCAAAACTGTGCTGTTCAGGCAGCCTAAGTTGTGCTGGGTTTTAGCTTTTAACTGTTTGGCTTAGTAGCCTTATTGAGAGGCATGATATACTTAGTTTCCAGTTAGAATTTCCCCAGCATGGTTGTACAGTTAAATTCACACAAGTAGCAGGAGATACATATCTTGATCTCTGCAAAACAAACAAATTCTGTTACAGAATCTTACCTTATTATCAATAGATACAGAATTTTAGAACAGTTACCTGTGTGGTAACTGAAAATTGTCATGTGGGCTGTTAAAATCATGCAATTATGTTTTTTTAGTTTTAAAGTTATCTGTAAAGACAGTTTTGAAACTTGAATCTATGAAAGGTGAAAGAAAAATGTAAAAGAGAAGTAAAATTCTCCTTTTCCTAACCATACTCTGTAATAATTGATATTTTTATTATTAATTAGTGGAAAGCTAAGGCATTGTAATTTGGTCGTCCTTAGTTTCCAAAATGCTTTACTTAATGTACTTACACAATCTAGCAACATCATTAGTGTTGTTTGGGAACTCTTTGATAATGTGTAGATTTTTGTCAGCTGAAGAGACAATGTTGTGATGTAAAATAGCTGATGCCACCACTGGAAAGGTAATTTCAGATTTCTGTTGAATACAGTCTTACTCCTTGTCCTTTCCTGCTGAATTTGCCATGAAAAAAATGTTCTGCTTCCATTCTTCTTTTTTGTTTGCATTTAGAAAAAAAAATCGTTATGTACCTTTTCTGATGGTTTAGAATATTTTATCACTTTCAGTGTGATAATTCTCTTTTTAGGGATTTTCTTCTGGTGACTGTTTTGGCCATCTCAAGTATTGCAACATAAACCTTGCATCTTGGGGTTAAACAGGAAGCTTTTAACAGAATGTTGAAGGCTGTTAGAACTCATAATGGTTCAAGTAAAATAACAGGGTTATCTTAGCCTGAGGAGAAACTCAAAGATTTGTCTTGGTTTTTAGTTCTTTGTGTGGAAAGAAAAAGGAGCAAGGAATGAAGAAATGGTCAAAGCACTAATGGGATTAGAACACACTGTTATATTACTTCTTTCTAATAAGAGCCTGACTATTGTTCTCTCCAAATAGAGATGGCCCACTCAGAAGTGGGTTGGTAATTCTACAGGCAGGAAGCCCTGTGGACTGAATAGCCAAGAGGAGTATAGGAGGGAATAAAAGGTGTTGCTCTTTATATTAAGAGCTTCTTGGAAAAAAGGAATAAATTGGCATTTAATATGTGTGATATTCTGCTTTTCTCCAACAATGGCCTGTTTAGTTAGAAAAGCATTTTTATATCAGCCTGCTCTATTTTTGTATGTGTTAAATGCTATTAGAAATAAATTTAGTTGATGCTGTTTCGTGTTTGGGCTGTGGATAAGGATGACAATGAATAGAGTTAATATGATACTAACACTTCATATATGGTTAAACTAGAAATCTCTTTCTTTTAAGTCCAGTAGGATACTACTTACTCAACTGCCCTATTATTTTTCTAGGAAACAATGCCTCCACCATCGCACACAGCATTTTCTGGCCATCATTTACCATTTGTGGGTTTCACATATACAAGTAGCTGGTAAGTTCCAAAAATGTCTGTAAGCTGGTTACACAGTATTTTAACTTTCTGTCTCTGAAACCCACTGAACAGATTTATTGAGGAAATTACTAGGCCATAATCTAAAATGCTGTCTGTCCAAAAGAATGAGCTGTCTGCAGGTAAAATTTACATGAATGTGTAGGTCAGCATCTGTGTCCAGGGAAGTTTTGTTGAGACGCAGTTATCAGACAATGGATGAAGTGAACTGCATATGGCAAAGCTAAGACTGGATGTGTGGACACAGGCAGAACTTAGTTTATTAGATGTTAAAAACATTTTTATTTCTAGTCCTTAGACACATTTGTGAGTCTGAATGGAAATTTTAAAAAGTTGCTTTTATTGATATTTGGTATTAATGTAGTATTTATTACATTCATTTCTATTGCTAAATGAAACAGTAAGAAGGAGGTCCCTGTATGCTGCTTGTTGTTTATGGAAATAAACAAAGAAAGAATGTTTACCACCATTGAAAAACCAGGCCTGTGTTTCTGCTGGGAATGTGACTATGTCCTAGAATGTCCTAGACTTCAAAAGAATTACTTGCATAAGTAGTAGCATGTGTACATGAGTAGCCACAGCATTTCTGACATGTCCATGCCCTAGTTGTTATGGGATAATTTCACACCATTTGTTGTGATTGTGGTCTTTAAAGTATTTGTGATACTTGTTTATCTATTTTGAAATGAACTTTTATTGTAATCTTACTGTCTAGGTTGTTGTTTTTTGCTATGTGGCTAACGTAGACTGTCCCTAATGATTTTAAATCAGGAGTTCATCCACTTCTATGTAACAAAAAATGCATTGAGGAGATCAGGCATGCTAGGTAAAAAATCACTTTATCACAATTTTTAGTGACCACATACTAACAAGGTATTTTTTGATGTTTTAATAAATGGCATAGTAATTAACAATTTCAACAAACTGTTTATTGCTTGATGTTTTTATAGCACTATTTTAAACACAGCCTGCTGTAAAATCCAATACTATTTATTTTTTCCCCCCAGTGTGCTTTCAGACCGCAGCTGTCTAAGACTGACAGCTGGACCACCCTCCATGGATCTTGATGCCAGCATTCAAAGAACTTTGGAGGATAGTTTAGCAACAGAAGCTTATGAGAGGAGAATAAGACGTCTAGAACAGGAAAAGCTTGAACTCAGTAGAAAATTGCAAGGTATAGTCATTAAAAATGTCATTCAGTCATTTTTTAAACTTAGATTAGCTTGTAGCTTTGTGAGGCACTGTTTATACTGTGAAAAAGAGCAAATATACCTTGTGGAACACTTTCTAGAAGAAAAGAATTCTCTTTGTTATTTTTGTTGACAAATGAAACTTCTCCTACTCTTTATGCCTGAAATACACCATATATGCAACTTCTTATAACATTCTAACTTTGTTCTCACTGTACCTTGGTTACTATGGTATAAACATCTCGTTCTTCTAAGAACTTAGTTTGTCCAGCTGACAATTATTGAGGAATTGACATTTAATAGTTGGAAATTACAGATTGTAGAATGCTCAGTACAGGGTGGTTTGGCATGTCTTAATTTATCAGTAGTATCTTTTTCATCTCCTTAGATGTCAAACGTGATTTTCCCCTCTCTGTACAATGTTTTTTTAGAGTCCACCCAGACAGTCCAGGCTCTGCAGTATTCAACAGTGGATGGCCCAATAACAGCAAGCAAAGATTTAGAAATTAAAAGTTTAAAAGAAGAAATTGAAAAGTTGAAGAAACAGGTAACAGGTATGTTATAAATATTAATGTAAAAACTGTAACAGGAAACAGTGTTTTGTCAAGTTTTTTTTTCTCCTAATGCAGTGCTAGTCTTCCTTTGCATTCTAAAAGAGTTTTTCAGTCTGTTTTTACTTTTCATTTTACCCTTCACTCTTTATTGGTAGCTCAGCATTTTCTCCAAATTCAGCTAGAAGTTCCAGTTACAAGGGAGTAGGAAGATGTCAATGACTTCTGGTATCACTATTAGTGCTAAAGTTCCACTAGTTTGAAATTGCGGTGTTGCTAGTTTACATGTCTGTGCATCAGGGTCTACTGGAGAATCAGTGAAATGCTGTAGCACCTTTTTTTTTCCTTCTCTTTTTACACCTTCCTTCTGCATCCTGACAGGCACATGGAGCACTGGTTTGGTTATTTTTGACAGTGAATAAACATGAAGGTGCAGACTCAGCCTATCAATTTTAATAGGCTTAAAAGCATTTGATGGAATCATAGAGTGGATTGGGTTGGAAGGGACTTCAAAGACCATCTAGTTCCAACCCCACTTGGACACCTTCCACTAGACCAAGTTTCTGAAAGCCACTTCCAACGTGGCCTTGAACTCTTCCAGAGCATGCACAACTTCTCTGGGCAAGCTATACCAAAGCCATACCACCATAATAGTAAAGAATTTCTTCCTAATATCTAATTCATTTCTGCTCTCTTTCAATTTGAAGCCATTACACCTTGTACAATCACTTCATGCACTTGTAAAAAGTCCCTCTCCAACTTTGTTATGATTCAATCATCAATTGGTATTTTTCAATATTGCACCTTCAAAAAGGAAAGAAATTAAGTACAGCAAGATTTTTTTTATTTAGGAAAATTAACAAGAGGCTGCTAGGTATCAGGTCTAGAACCATAGGAACAGGGAGAAAAATCCAGTTAATCTGTCAATCCGAATAGGAAAATAGCTGCACTTTGTGTGAGAGAAAAATCAGACACAAGCAGTGATAGATATGCACATATAATAGAGATCTATCTTACCTGAGGCAGGAGAAGAAGAAACAGCCAGAAAGGTTGGAGGAAACTACAAAAAAGATTTGTTCTGGTTTGTATTTGTGACAAGACTTCATTCAGTTCCTGAAAGCATCAGGAATGCCACCAGCAACACCCACAGAAAAAATAACTTGAATTGAACTTCCAGACATTTTAGTTGATGTGTTTAGACTCTGCAGCTGCATTCTGGGATAGGAACAGCTATGTGTGAACTGCAGACTGCAGCACATAGATGATATCCTGTTAAAATTGTGTATTCTGAAAAAAGCCCATTACAGATACACAGTTGGACAGCTGCTCCGGCGTGATGCAGCAGTTTTGTATTGTACCATAGGCATTATTTTTGGATGTGAGCATGGCTTAACTAGCTCAGGGAGGATCACTCTGGTTTGAGTGATGACACGTTGGCACTGTGCCAGGACAAAGGCTTTTTTTGAAATTCCTCTCTGGGCAAACGTCCCTCCAGTTGCTGTTGTAATGAGGAAAAAGACAACATGATCAGAACTCCTGCTCTGCGACTGTCCTTAGCTCTGATTTTGACTCTGGGAGCACTGGAAAGCAACATTTACAAGAACAGCTTTTGAATGAGACCAGTCATTCATAGAAAAGCGTCAGGATCATCTTTAAATTATATTTTATTTTTTAGTATTGAGCTGCAACTTAGATTTCAGTTCATTGCTGAAAGTATCACTCACTTCTTTTGGTAATGAAAAAAATAGAATAGGTGTGGAAAGATTCCCTAGCACAACTGCTATCCCTTTTCAAATTTAAAAGAAGTCAAAATCTGCTGAAGGTGCTTAATAATGAGAAGGTTTTTCCTAAAGTAATTTTCTGGTTCACACCACATGCATACTTGTATCTTAAATACAATGTGTACTTTCGGGTTTTGGTTTGGAAGTGAATAATGTGATCAAATGAGGAAGATGTAGAGTTGTCTAATCCATCCCCAGTTACCACACAACTTTGCCAGTATATACTTGAATGCTTTGTCTGATCCAGCCATTTGTTAGAAAACACTCATTTCTGCCTTGTGTTGTAATTAATGCAAGTCAGCTTGATAAAATTGGGGAAAGAGAATGTTCTATTTTACTTGATTTTAAGGGGGTTTTGAGATAAAAATTTAGATTTTAAACCTAAATTAATGACAGAATACAGAAGCAAACCAAATGATGGCCATGTCTGAATGCTTCCAAATGTAAGGGAGCTTTTCCCAGGTTTTCTGGATAGCCTTTAGAAGATCTAATTTTTCAACTCTAGATCTGATGAACTTTAAGAAGGTTCAGTTCAGGTGCAGAGCTAAACTTTATGCTTTGGGCTCATCTCTTGGGCAACTAAATGCAATGTAATAACATATTACAGTGAGTGTTTGCATATATTATTTAAAATGTTAGTTACAGCTAGAGTGATTAGATGGAAAATTACCATTTACAACACATATGTCACAAATAGCTTTTGGTTATATTCTTTAACCTGTTTTACTGCCTCTTCTGAAGCTGTAAGAGTAAACACCTGCTTGAAAAGGTAATAAAGCATGAACTTGAAATTGTGTCAAATTCAGGAGTGTCACCAGGGGGGCTTAGAAAAGTACATTTTTCTTGTCTATCTGGTTTTCCAGGAAATGACAAGCTAGCATATGCTTTCAATTTTTGAGGTCAAAGTTATAATTTTTGTTCGCTAAGTTACATAGGAGAAAACTTTGAGGAATCTTTAATATTGCCAAATATGTAAAGGGCAGCAATGGAAGAAGAAAACAGAGCTGTGGAACAAAGTAGTTCATGCACAGAAGAGAGATTTATCTTGGCTCAGCAGAGCCATATATAAACTTTCTTTTCACTGGTGACTTCAGAGTAGACTACATAAGGGAGGCAGTTAATATTTTCTGGCTTTGAGCTACATCTCTTATTTAAGTGCATTCTTTTAAATTTTTAAACAAGACTCAGTGAATTAAAACAATAGTGAATATTCTTCTGGCTATAAGCTAATGGTATTAATTTGCTTATAAAATTCTTGTGTTTCAGAAATTAACCCTCTTAAACATGTATGTGTTTTTATATTTGATTTCCCAAAGAGCCAGTCTCTTAGGGTTACATTTATGTAAGTGTAGTTAAAGGCTCTTATTAAGAGAATAGATGGGCTTCTATTCCTTGGGTAAATACATATGGTCTGAAAACTTGCCACAGCTGAAATAAAAGGTAGAATGTCCACAGAACTTGGAATTAACTTACCTTCATAAATATCTTGCCTTAAAGTCTTGTTTTAAAGTAAGGACTAAGAGCAAAAAAAATCCCACTCACTAGAACTTTTCAGTTGTCGTATTTTATGATTTCAGCTTCTCTTCTAGTGTTTGAGAGTATTTATATGACATTTAGCTGTGGCATAGAAATATACTGTCATTGTTTAACTGACTGTGGGTGAGAAACTGACTGCAATAGTTTTATTTATAGTAGTAATAAAGCAGATCACATAAAAACAAGTGGTTTTCACACTAGAAATAAGTAAAATCAGCTGAAGATAATTTTAAGGGTATCGACAGGAGAACACTTGCCAGCTCTTGAGTGACCCATTACTTTTACTGTTTCTTTCTGGGGAAACTGGGCAAAGGAGGGAGACTGTTTATAATTACAATGTAGTAAAAGATGTATTATGTATTACATTGCAGCACATAAAAGTCAAATGTATAAGTTGTGTTAAAGCATACATTACAGAATTGTGTATAGAGCATGGTTATTATAATGTGAAAAGACAAGCTGTTGTCATCTTGTGTTGTTTTTCAGCAAGTTGTGACCTTTCATTCTGTTCCCTTCAAAACAGATATTGGCAGCTGAAACAACCTGTTCTAAACCAGATAAGAATTGCATTATTTTGTGATTAAATGGAAACCAGAAAAAATATTGAAGGGGCTTCAGGCATCTAGGCTGTGCTATTCTAGAATGATGATTTTTCTCTTAGAATATTCAGAATTCTGCTGCTTTTTCTAGAATCTGGTCAGCTAGAACAGCAGCTTGAGGAGGCCAGCACTGCAAGGCGGGAATTGGATGATGCTTCCAGACAAATAAAGGCCTTTGAGAAGCAAGTCAAAACGCTCAAGCAAGAGAGGGAAGATCTTAATAAGGTAAAAGAATTTTGTCAGCATCTCGTCTAAACCCTACAGACTGCTTTATTTTTGCTCATTTTGCTTGTAATAACTTTCAAGTGTGAAACTAATGAGCAGATAACAAGTGTGTAGCATGACCTACTTAGCTTTCTGCCCTTTTTTTTTTTTGAAGACAAGCACATTATTTAACACATTGTCTGTATGACTGCTGGGTGGTCCTAAGTGATTGCTTCCAGATAGTGAACAGCTCCATGATCCAAATAGTATGGTGGCTGCAAAAAAGGTTTTATAGCTTCACATTAAGGTGATAATGATGGAGGTTAGAAGACAGAGTACAGAAGAACTATTCCAGACAACTTAATTTAGTCTGAAGTATGGGTGAGACTTTAACAGTGAAAAAATCTGAAGACTGTGGTATTAAGGCTGTGTCACAGAAGTGTTTCCAGAAGGGAGATGTGAAAAATTGCCCAAGTATGGAGATTGAAAAGTAATTTGAAATAGCTACAGTTAAAGAATACTGAATTTTATTTTTTCTTCTCTGTCTCCCTGGTTCCTCATTTTCTTATTTATAGCCTACTGTCTTTCATGGCTCTTTTTTGTATTCATGATTAGATCAACCTGTAATCAGGTGTGAAATACATAAACCTGTTTCTCATCATGATTATATTGGCCCAGTATTTTAGAGTCCACACTCAAAGTTGATGTGCCAGCTGTGTTTAACACTGTTTCTTTTGACCCTTAAGGCTCTTAAAATTTTGAAAGCTGCCATTTTGTCCAGGAAAGACCATCTCTCTTCTAAAACAACTTGTAGTGATTAGGACTTCTTTTTAACAACCTTAGAAATATTTTTAGATTTGTATGGATGTCAGCAGTGCCAAATGTTAATTCTTCCTGTTGATGATCTTTTTATCCTGAATTTTGCTTTTCCTTGCTTCTTTGTTCTGCTCTGGTTTGGCTGAACACCACTGACCTGTTTAAACTGTTGTGGTCCTTCACTGGTAGTGTGGTAGCACCAATCTAGGGCACAGCAGGCTTTGTGAAGGTGTTGTGCTGTGGAGTTATCACAGCACTAGCAGTGTTACTTCATGCTGGTTCTTTTGAAAGAATAGTTGTCATATATTGCTGTTAATCACTGCAGTGTTTTGTTGCCTGAAACTTTCTTTAATATTTGATATTAAGGTACAGTTTATGGAAATCATATTAGCCATTGCAGGCTAGTTTTGAAAAGCTTTTTGTGTAAAAATTTTCATAGAGCAGAGTTTTCTATTCAATGCAAAAACTTTTTAAAAATCATTTAGCACTTGAGATTCTTGTAATTGATTTAAGTGATTTTGGAAAAAACTATGCTATGACATTTTTGCATTAAGAAAGCAAGGTATCTTCATATTGTAATGGAAGTGCTTGAAACCCATTGTGTTTACTTATAATAATGGAGTAAGTTCCTACTTGGTTTACCTTTATGCAGTTTTACTAACTTTAGTACAGTAAAACATGCCTCTTTCCTTTATAGAGGCGTGCGATCTGTATTGTAGATGCGTTCATGAAATAAAAAAGAATATGTCGTTTCTCTTCACTCTGGAGAAGGTGTTAGATGAACATCCAAAGACAGAATTGGCCTTGTAGCTTTCCAGGTTTATTACTACATTCTTTTTTTAAACTGTAGGAACTGGCAGAGTCTAGTGACAGATTAAAATCTCAAGCCAAAGAGCTGAAGGATGCACACAGCCAGCGGAAATTGGCAATGCAGGAGTTCTCAGAGATGAACGAGCGGCTCACAGACTTGCACTCTCAAAAACAAAAGCTTGCCCGCCAGCTCCGAGATAAGGAGGAAGAAATGGAAGTGGTGATGCAAAAAGTAGAAAGTTTAAGGCAAGAGTTACGCAGAACAGAGAGACTTAAAAAAGAAGTAAGTGGTGAGAAGACTGTTTAGACTCTGTGAAATAAGTTATGTGTAAGGTTTTCTGACTAAGTAATTTTTTTCTTATTTGTAAATCTTTAACTTTTTCATTGTTATTTCAAACACTACCAATTTTGTTTTCTAAGAATTTGAAGTGCTGAAGATTTTTCTCTCATATTGAAAGCCATCAATAGATTTTGGGAAAAAAAAATAAATTAGAATCCTGTCTATTAAAAACGTGTGTACTTTTGTAGCTGGAAGTCCAAGCTGAAGCTGCAGCTGCTGAGGCATCCAAAGACAGGAAATTGCGAGAGAGGAGTGAACAGTACTCTAAGCAGTTGGAAAGCGAAGTAGAAGGGCTAAAGGTTAGTCTGTTTTGATATTAACACCTGCAAACTTACCAGTCAAGTAGGACTTGGATCTGTTTGATTGCTTTCAGATGTAGGACAAAAGGGTTTTGTCAGTTCGTCGCTTCACTTGGTGCTGAATGTTAACACAGGCATGACTTGCATTATTGCCCAGAAAAATGCACATTTGCCTACTTTGCTGTTCCTTAATACACAACAACATCTTACCAAATTGCTTCCATTAACTTTACCTGTTTAAAGTTTTGTTCTTAGCATAGGGTGGGTGGTTGAATATTTGAAGATAAATGTCCATCTAGGCAGATTTCTGTATAGATGCTGTGCCTGCTGTGTTGTTCCTCATGTTTCCTGCACAATAGATGTTAACTGGGGTAACCATAAAGGAACAGTTTCAGCATATTCTGCCTCTCAGCCAGAAGATGAGGCATTTTTGCCCATGAACAGCAGTGAGCATGAAGACCTCATTTATATTGATGAGATTGCTCACACGTGTGTGTGATTTTACAAGAAGAAATTTAAGGCAGCCAAGAATGTTAACTGTTGTTTTACTTTGTGATTTAGCATTTTATGCAGTGCTCTGAAGAAATTAGGCTTTCTCGAAAACTGAATGAGAAAGTTTCTAATTTACATGTGAGGATTGCTGTTCATTTACAGCAAAATCCTGTTCCAAATATTTCTTTCATTCAGTAGGGTAATTCTAAACTTTTTGGGCAAAATGTGAGATTAGGCCTATTCTGGTCTTAATTTACATGAACGGCCAAGGTTTTATTCACTAGGATTCTCTGGGACATTTGTCAACATTGTTATGGCACAGAAAATTTGGTGGGTTTTTGCAAACTTTCTTTTATTTGTCCTTCCTTTGCTTAAAGAAAATGAAGAAATCCATTTGATAGGAAGTTTGGATTGATAAAGTTTCTTCCGCCAGAAATTCAGATTGTTATATGAAAATTAACATGTGTTTCTTCTGCTTCCATGAATCTTCCCCATCAGCAAAGAGTCTGTATGATAGTTTAAGAGGCAAGAGGAATTTATTGGAGATCTATTGAGAATAAATGATAGACTCATTTTATAACAATAGGGCAAGTTTATCAAAAGAGGAAAAGGGAATTTTAGCTTTCTTGGTAATATTTCACAATTCAGTAAGCACACTTTCGATCACGTGTGGTTGTTGTGATACTGCACTGTTCATTTCAGTAAAAGCTCTGCATGGCTCTTTAGTTAAGTTCAGAGGGCTCTCCTATACAAAAGTGTTTAAAGAAGAAAGGAAGGTTTTTCCAAATGAGGAGAAAAGACTATAAATTATGGCAGGTTAAGTGTAAACAGGATGCTGAGGGCTAAATAAAGAGAATTTAGGAAGCACTTTGCAGAAGATGATCAGAGTGATTGTGGAAAGTCCTTTAAGTCCAAAGCAGAAAGCCAGCTCAGGAAACTCATGGGGCTGCTTGGGGATGAAAAAGGCAATCTCTGAGCTAATAGGGCTGTGGCAGAAACACTCCACAAGTCTTCAGCGTGTCAGACTTTACTGCTGAAGCAGGGGAGATTGCCACACAGTGTGTTCTTTGCAGCAGGCTGCTCAGATGAGCTGGATGGGTGTGAGGGTGATGTGCAGGAAGCAGTAGAGCTGGCAGGTGAGTCAGATGCAAAGTCACCTGAGGGACTTCTGAAGGAACTTAAAGGAGAAGAGAGCTGCTGGCCCAGATGTGAACCTTCTTATTACTGGCAGCCCACTGTGCCACTGTGACTCTCATACTCTCATCCTGGGAGGTGCAGAGTACTGGGTGTAACTTCCTTAGGAAAAGGGCAGAGGCTGTGGTAGAGAATAAGGTCAGAGAGCTCATGGATGAAGCAGAGCCTATTGGGAAGAAGGCAGTGTGCCTTCAGTCCAGCCAAGCCCTGCAGCACTGAACCGCTGGGGCTCTGTGAAGTTGTCAGTGAAGTGTGTGGACCAAGGAGATCCTGTGGATGCCATGTATTCTGATTTTCAGTATAATCAGGCTCAGTATTAGTCAGCAGTGTGCCCTGTTAGCTGAGAGGGGTGCATGAAACAGCAGCTGTCAGTGTGCCAGGAGTTGCATTTATGTGTCAGTTACTCTGTTTGTCTATTTGAAACAGGCGCCTATGAAAACATCTATTTGGAATATATGCTTGCATCAATACAAAATATGTTTTCTGTTTACTGTATTTCTCTAGTTCTCTAAGCCATTGTTCAATACCATTTGGCTTTGTCTTCTACTGCACCATCTCTCTTATGATTGCAGTAGTATCTTTTCATAGTGCTAAAAAATGTGCACTACCACTAAAACATTTTATACATCTGATAGATGATGTTGCAAAGCCTAACCTTTTTCTGAGCTCCATTACCATGTACATGTAAGCAGTTCTGTATGTTGGGTAGGAACAAACCAGTTCCACAGTTAATGGCCTGTGCATGAAAGAGAATTGCTGTGCCTGCTTTTTTGTTTTTGAAATCTTTCTTTCTCCAAACCATCTCCTGTTAGGATGGCATCTTCCTTCTCCAGTTTACCATTCTGCATCCTAAGGGCAGGATTTTGCTATTATATCCAAACAGATGGTTGTTTTGATGAGTTAGAGAAAACAGTGCAGTAGCAGCACATCTCTGTCTGCATTTAGGGAGTTTTGTAGTTTTTTGCTGACACTAACAGCAAGGCCCAGCTTTCTCACAGAATTTGTCATGGTAGAAATTCAGATCATCAGAATGTTCTACAATGACAATTAGCTCTGAAAGCCTGTTCATACATCAGCAAAAGAAAATTACCCAAAACCATGTCCAATTAAGGGTGACTGAGAGATGTTTAATATCTCATGGTAAGAATGGAGGTATAACTAACAACATATCTTCGATCCTCTGCAAGGTGTGACACAGTCACTGTAAAGAAGTAGGTTTTCCAGTTACCTGCACTTCCTCAAAACACAGTGTTTTTATGAAATAATTTTCTTTCCTTAGACTACCTTTAATTACATCTTTTAAGAAATAGAAGAAATTCCAAACCAGGTTGTCCATATGTTATTTCCATACTTGGATTTCAGTGCATGTCATGCCACTATCTCATTTTGAACCTGATCTTGCTCCTCCTCTATGTTATGGCAGGACATTGAGTTTAGTGAGTGCAGCATTTGGTGCAAATGTGTATGTATCCTGAAGCAGTGTGTAAGGACTATTGAAATGCCAGAAGACCTCACTAAGAGAGCTATGAAACTGCGAAAAGTGAAGTAATTACTCTTATTGTTTAAAGCTTGTTTTTCCTATTAATCCACTGTGATATAAATGGTCAGTTTAAGTAAAATAGGTCAGGTTTCCCTCCTGACTGAGACAATCAATATAGTGTTTCTGTAGCTAGATTTTAGCATTCAGTTAAGCCTCTGTTGATTGTAGTATAGCTTTTTCAGAAATTATTTGTCCTCCAGGATATATTAACTGTCTATCATAGTCCTTATTCTGCATTTCTGAAAGTCACTTGAACTTGTTGCTGTCTGCTGTGTGAGTGGAAGCATAAAAAGTGTTCTCATTCTGTGGTTGCTTTCTGACTGCATTTAAAGGGAGTCAGAAACATTTAAAGTGATGATCAAATTTTCAGTGGCTTGAAAACTATTACTGCATTTAATAACAGAATGATAGAATGCCATTCAGATTTATGCTCTTAACAAATTTGGGAAAAAATTGAGGTAGATGTGTTTGACTCAAATCTCTACTGGGATATTTTCTAAACATAGATTTATGGATATTGAGTTGTTTTTAAGCATCACATTCAGCATTCTTGAGTGTTAATTTGGGGCTGTTTATTTTAGCAAAAACAGGTTGGTCGCTCACCTGGGGTAAGCAGTATAGAACACCAGCAAGAAATCACTAAATTAAAGGCAGACCTGGAAAAGAAGAGTGTTTTCTATGAAGAGGAACTATCTAAACGTGAAATGATGCATGCTAATGAAATAAAAAGCCTGAAGAAAGAGCTGCGGGATGCAGAGAGCCAGCAGCTTGCCCTCAAGAAGGAAATCATGGTTTTGAAAGACAAGTTAGAGAAAACCAGAAGAGAAAAGTGAGTATTGTATGAAATTTACCTTTTTTTAACCTTTGGAAGTCTCCTAGTATTGTCCCACACACACAGTCACTTCCTTAACTGCAATGCAGACTTGCATTTTGGCTGAGCTGATGCCAGGGTTGAAAACAGTCACCTTTAAAAACAAAACAGGGCAAAAAAAAAAAATCCACATTCTTGCAATGAAACAGTTAATTTTGCACCAGCACTGTTTTATTGGCTGACCATTCCAAGGTATGTAACTTGAGTTACAGACTTGCAGCTCAGGATAAATTGACCCCTGAAGCTTACTTTGCACTTTAAAAGAGTTTTTTGACATTTTTCTTTTATTTGGTATTTTCATCTTTTGATACAAAACTAATGTGTTAGAGATCAAGTATTGTTTGCATTTCTGCCAGCACAGGAACAGTCACTTAATGTGGGTTGAGGCTAATCCATGCTGGGTTCCATCCAGTGTTAACATCAGTCAGCAGACTACTGTGGGTGTAAGCTGCTTTATCTCTTCTGACATGGTAATTTGTCAGACCTGCTTTTTTCTCTCTCACATGGTGGAGCTTATAGCTGGCCTTGAGATTGTTCCTTGAGGCATTCATCAATAAAAATAAGTTTTTCTGTTGGATAGTGTAGTGGTGGAAATAAGTTATAAATTGGATGTGTTCGTGTTCATTCATAAAAAATTTATAATGCTTTATAGACACTAACACAGATATGAGTCTTTTTGCTGCTGTGGCAAGATGGCACATGAGAGAAACCATGAAGAAGTCCCTGCTGAAAGCTTAGCCAAACTGCAGCAAGTCCTTAAACAGAAGTAGTAAATGAAATAATGACTTTTTTTACAAGTTTGTGCAAATAGAGGTGGAAACCCTGTTTCTCTGGTAAATTGTGTTCAGCAGGGAACACAGATCATACAGCCTAGACTGCAGTGGATGGACTCTTTCTTGCTAGCATGGAGCTATTCACAGGCTGGACATACTAACAACACAGGAGTTGGCTGCTTTGTTCTAGGTTGAGAGGTAAAATTTGCCTCAGCAGTGTGTTTCTGTTGTAACACAGCTTAATGTTCTTGCTAACCAGTGAGTTACACATGCACAAAAGTCTATTCTGCCTTGTAAAATATAAAGGTGATAGGATCACACTCTTTTAAATCCAGCAGTGTCTCAGAAGGAGGAATAGTCAGTAAAGAACCATTAATACTTCTTTCTGCAGGCTAAACTGTAAGGATCGTACCTCCAGGCTGTGTCCAGACCAAAAGCTCCTTCTTTCCCAGTTCTAATGTTGTACAGCAGACATTCTAACTAGATGTCCCTTTAGTAAAAGAACAAATGTTGATGTGGCTCATGCTAGCTAGATCAAACCTTCTTTCAGTCTGGCTTCTCTCTATAAATAAAAAAAGAACTGGATGCAAATCTAAAATGGCTGCTGACATCACCATGTGTTTCTGTATGTATTTCAAGTGTTTGTGTAAGAGAGCATTTTAAAGCATGAACTGGAATGTGTCACATGTTTGGTATCCAACACTTGGCTCTTCATGGGAAGGGCTGCAGCAGCCTGTTAAGTCAGGTGTCCAAGCACATGATGAGTGATTGATGGCCTGAGCTTAGCCGTGTTTTGTTAAACAAATCTGCAAAATCTCGTGCAAGGGCAGAAGTCCACTGTTCAAGTTATGCTGTGGATTGACTTCTGCAATTTAGAAGGGAAGCTTAAGTATTGGAAATGCAGGAATTGCTCTTGCTATTCAATATTTGGTGGTTTTCCTTAAAAGACCATGGATTTTTTGTTTCTGCTTACACATATTGTTTTTAGCTTTTGTAGTCAGGCATGAAAAGCTTTCTGTGAGTCTTCTGGTACAGAGGTGTTCAATGTAAGCACTGAAGAGGAAGCACCTGGAGGCTTTGTGCTGAAATAAGTGGAATTATTTCAACAATGGGCTTGGGGTGGGCGTGGAGTTGAAGTGTGCTTATACAGTTTGGCAGAAATATTTTAGTAGTCTAAAAATAGTCTTCAGTGCATATTAAAAGAGATCTGGGTAAGAGGATGTGGTTGTATTACTTGGTAAGGGCTATGGATGAGTGAATTACGTTATTCTAAGCAATGAGAGCTTTGAAAAAATCTGTATGTAGATTTTTGTGTAACTTGCCATACTGGTGGTTTCTGTTTTTGATTTTTTTAAATAAATACTTTTCTTTGTTTCCTTCAATTTTAAGCTTTCTAACTTCTGTTATTTCACCAGCATAAGTCTTCAAGGGAGAGAAGTTACCTTCCTGTGCAAAATGATTGCCCTTTGCTAAAGTCTCATAAACTGCATGCTGTTAAAATTGGAAGCATAGGAACACAGTATCAGGCCAGTGATCTGTGTAGCACAAGATTCCATGTCTTAGAATTGTCATTATGAAATATTTTAGAAGAAGGTGCAAGAAAGTGTGTAAGATAAATCACGTTTGTAGAAGCTTCTTTTAGACCCATCATTTCATGATGGATTTGTAAAGCAGAGAACTTTATGAAACAGCGTTTGCTGGTTTTAAATTGTGTGATATAAAGAAGCCTGGGGGCTGGTGTTTGTTTCAGGTCTACTTTTCTTGGTTTCAAAGCAGTAAGATAAAATATTCTGCCACTTTATACAGCTGCAATAAAGAGCTGGAGTGACAAAGTGATACCACAAAGCAGTATTTAACATTGTTTGCATGTGGTTTGCTGCAGTTTTACTGATGAAAAGAAAGCTGGATCATGTATGATTTCTGAACTTGAAGAGCAGATACATAGCTAAATGTTAGATGATAGAAGAAGTTTGATGGGAGAGGAGGATGCCAGGCTTCAAAGCAAAGGCATTATTTTGATCTTGCTGGCTGTCCAAGGTACGCCTGTGGAGTCTGTCACAATTCTGTAGTTTGCTGAGTTGCTGTTTGAGTGTGATGGATTATACCCACATTCTCCTCTGTTTCAAATTTGTCTTAATTTCTGTATTACACTATAGCAGTCTGACTTACTGGGTAATGACAATCACCAGCTGAATTAAAAATGTAAAATACAGAAAACTACAAATATGTTGGGCTCTTTCACTAATCCCAAGGTTCCTTAATCCACCACCATTGATGGCTGTTTTGAGCCCTAAAGCCTTAAAGGAATAAATTTAAAACAAATACAGAATAAAAAAGTCCTAAACAAAGCCAGGAAAGCTAAGTCAAAGGAATTCATTAAAAATCAGTTTGGTCTTCTGTCTAAGAAATTAGCTTTGAATCCATGCCTTGAAAACAGAAGCAGGACCTGTTAGTAATTCCTATGACAGCCAGTGCTTTAATCTCTTCCTGCCTTTGCCCTAAACTGTTCATCCTATGCATGGAATCTGTTGATACAGAAAAGGAGTGGTGGTGAATTTCAAACATGGTGTTTATACAGTAAGATAGTATGTAACTGTACTAGGATGAAGTGTTATGTTTCAAAGGACGCCTGGCAACATAGAATTTCACCATGAGTCTAACATGCTGTACCAGATTTCAAAGAGTGGTTGAAGCACTAAATGAATTTCAAATTAGGAGTAGGAAATTCAAACCAGCATTGCTCTTTACTGGGTTCACTGTAACCACTGACATTTCTTATGTTGTACGGGTGTTCTCTCAGTTTGGCAAAGCTGTAGTAGTTCTGCATCTCAGAAGAAGAGGCAAGTATTTAATTTATCTTTGCACTGTGTAAAATTCTGGTCAGTATCTAGAAAAAAAAAATGCAGTGCTCAAGACAAGGTTTCCCCTGGATTTTATTTTTATAGAGTTAACCTTTAATACTGGGCACTTTTTCTAATCTTTTCAGACTGGACAGTGGTATTTGCTGAGTGGTATTTTTTGTATCTGTGGCATCTGTAGTATAGTTCCATCAACCTATTGATGAACTTTGTGCCAGTGACCTGAATGAGTGAAAAGGTGAATACAGGATGCAGAGGTAGTGAGTCTGAAACAGTAGATACAGGCTGGGAGTTACACATCTAAAACATTGCCATGCACCACTTGAAGGAAATTCCATGGGGTTTTTTGGCAAACAGAGGACTTGCAGCTTCATTTGTACAAGATCAAAGTTGATATTAAGCAGAATCAAGCAGGGGTTCTCTTCTGGGTGACATCCATGGGAGAAGGGAAGGTTTGGGGGAAACAGCTACTGTGAAACTTTCTCAGTAAGAATGGTCCAAACTTGCTGTAGAGTCTGGTGGTATTAGGAGTGCATAGTTTATTCATTCACTTTTTTTCTGATAGTAACTGTATGGTACCTGAATTAATACCTGAATTAGAGCCCCATGTGCTCTAATTTAGCTTCTGGATGCTTCGGTTTCATGTGTGGTCATTTTTGCCAGTCATTCTGGGTGAAACTTGTAATTATAGAAATATGTGTGTGTTAAAATAATGTTGCTGTGAGCTGAGAATTTACCCTGAGCATTTTAGAATATCAACACACACTTTGGTCTGCAGGATTAGAGCTGCTCAGTGTTTGAAGAATACATCTGAAGAACAAAATTTGTATAAGTTGGTTGATAAAAGTTAGCTTGGTGCAGCTCTGTTAATTCTGTGCTGAAGGATTTTGTACTGCCTAACTCTAAAATTCAACAGGCTGTCTTGTAGTCCTAAGATGGTGATATATTAAACTGCTTAGTTTTAATAGGCCGTGCTAAAACTACATTATCAATGTAGTACTTCTCTTCAACATGTGTGTGCATTGATCTCTCTGTGTTTAAATGAATAATGGGGTGAGTTAGAATAGAAAACTTTCAAATTCTGCTTCACTTTATTTCGTAGCCAAAGTGAAAGAGAGGAATTTGAAACAGAGTTCAAACAAAAGTATGAGCGAGAAAAGATTCTGCTGACAGAAGAAAACAAAAAACTTACAAATGAACTTGATAAGGTAAGTGCTGATTAGTTGAGTCTTGAATTTACCACTTTTGTATGCTATGTACAAACTGGACAATATGGAGCTGCAAATGTTATTATTAACTCTTAATTGAAAGCAGAAATTGATGTTACACTATAAATTGGTGATTAATATTTGATTTGAATAGAGTATCTGCGTGCATCTGAACTTGAGAAGGCATGTGCATATATAGGCATATGTGAGTGTTTATGTGTGGGAATTTAATTAGATGGTCTTACATTTTGGTAAGATTAATTCAAGCCAACAAAAAAGGATTATTTCATTGTATGACCCAAATATAAAAACACATAATTAATGATGTGATTGCTTAGAGTATATTTGCATATCAATTGTTGTGAAATAGCAGGGCCCCTCCTACCCTTTGAGATTAAGTGTTACTTTAAGATATTAAAAAAATACAAATGATAAGGCATATTAGCTGAAGTGGGTTGAGCAAGTAATAATTATGATTCGTGCATTTGGATTGTCTCTTTATTGTTCATTTTGACAGGTTCTTCAAGTTCATTGTGGATTATCCAAGTCTTGCTAAACTTGTCTATTCTTTTTGTAATGCATTAGATTTTCTAAAAATATGATGAAAGTACAATGTTCTTCAAAGTAAGCATGTTTGCATGTCTGTGCTCAAATTAAAGTATATTTTCATACAAGTATAAGACATAATATATATGCCTATATGTAGGCTTAGTCCAAGAAAACGAAGAGCCTTGTCACTTTGATAGTTTTTCTGCTTTCTCTCTCTCTTCCCCCATTAGCTTTGTATTCTTCTTGTCAAAAGACATATAATAAGTAGGCATATTTAAATTATAAGCCCATTTAAATGATAAATAGGGTGTGGAGTTATTCATATTTGAAGTAAAAGGCAAAATAGATTTAAAATTGGACATTTTTTTAGTCATTTTGAATTGTTAATACATTTCAGTACTAAAAGAAGCCTTTCACCTGAGATTCATTCTCCTAAGCAGGCCTTCCTATAAAGTCTATCTGGTCTCTGATTCCAATTTGACTTTCTGAATAATTATTTAACATAATGAAGGTTTAGTTCCCATTACCAGCTCAGGTTAGCTGTGGCTTTTGTCTTGCAGAATGTGCATGGATGAGTGGCAGCTATTTGAATGCGAGAGGTTAATTGCTAGGTATAGCCTATTGTACTTAGAGATGTGCATTTAATTTCAATTTCCCAGTCTGCAAGTAAGTAAAATGAAGAATAGGGGAATGTGAGACACCTGGAGAATCTCAGGACTGTCTCATGCCTGTATCTGCTCAGCCTCTCTTTCTCCATGGTTACTAAACAAGGGAGAGGCTCAGCAGTCTTATCTGAGCTATAACAATTCTTATGGCTTTCCTTTGCTTTTTTAGTGTAGCTTTTTCTATGCAGAACATTCCACACCTATATGGTGCAAAGCAGAAACCTTCTAAGAGCTGCAGAGGTATTTGGAGACTAATTCTCAGAAAACTCGTTAATTTGGCAGAGTAAAAACGTAGTTCAAGTCCTTAAAAGTGTCTTTTCAGTACAGCTAAGGTCACACGTAAGAAGAGATTCTGGCTTTTATTATTACGTGGTGGTCATTGTGTAAGCCAGTACCAATTTCTAAAGATACACAGTGTGGGAGAGGGGGACGTGTGGTTTTGAGTCTGCACAGAGATGGAATCACAGAAGTTTATACTTCTAACAAGTTGTTTAAATTCTCCTTCAGCTCACCACGATGTTTGAGAGACTGAGTATGAATAATCGGCAGCTGGAGGAGGAGATGAGAGACCTGGCTGATAAGAAGGAGTCGGTGGCCCACTGGGAGGCCCAAATCACTGAGATCATCCAGTGGTGAGTGCTCTGCTCTCGTGTCATTACAGAATCCCCTCAGTGTGTGCTGGGGCTGCTGCTGAGTTTTTGTCTTTGCACATGGCACTTGGAAGTGCTTAGGTGAAACCTCACACCCGTCTGGGATTCTGCTGGGGTTTTGGCTGAGATTTTAATAATATACAAATCCAGAAAATTGTGTTCCTCCTTAAGAGTGAAAGTGTCTCACCAAATACAGCTTTTCAAAGGGCAGAAGAATCATGGCCATTGGGTGTGGCTTGTGGCTATGGAAGAATGCTGAAAGGAATCATGTGCTGGGCTCACGCCTCTGAGGGGAAACAAGCCTGGGAAAAGCAGTGGCTGAGAGTGTTTGTGTCTCAGCATTAATTTCCTTCGTCTGCTTGGTATGTGGCAGAATGAAGCAAATACAGTGCAACTTTTATATGATTTTTTACAAGGAGAATGTTTGAGACAAGCCCACAGACAGTCAAGTGATGTTTCTAATGGTACTTTTGCTAAATAGTGATGTTATCTTTCTAAAGTCCTCTGTCCAATTCTAGTAAATTAAGGAGAAAAAAAAAAGTTGAAACTATTAAAAGAAAATGATGGTGTATTCTAAGTTTTTTGTCTATCTTTATTTTTCCTCTCCATGCCTGCTTATCTCCCCTCACCTTTAATGGTCCATTGCAGTATTTCACATCTACAAAACCAGTTTGCATTCGGACTATTTTTTTACAGATCATCCAATTCTGGGAAGACTTCATCATCAAATGCTAGTATTTTTCTGTTACTAATTCATTATTCCCTCACACCCTTTTCCCCCCTCTCATGTTAGTGAAAAAATCTAATTTGTTGTGTCCAGGCAAAAATGGGAAATACTAGTTTGGTATTGTTGTAATGTTAGTACAATTTTATTGTCCAGATACAGAGAAGTTTGGCTTTTGAATATTGCCGTATGAATGCATGACAAGACATAAGGGCCATCCTCTGGGTTTCCAATGTATTTTAAACAACGTTTGTTACATAGAATTATGTAATGCTGATCTGTGTTATAAAGTCCATTGTGTCTCAAGGCATATTTGTAGCAGAAGTTAAAAAATCTAAAGGATCCACTTTGTGAGTGTTCCTTTTAAATCTTGTCTCTCGTGAGACAACCTGAGTCACAGAAATTTAAAAAAATACTTTAAAGTTGTTTAAATTAACAGTTAATTTCTGGACAATTGGAAACGTTTATTCAGAAAAAAAATCAAGGTAACAAATGAGACAAGTCTATTATTTCACAGTCCTTATTGCTTTAAGGTAATGCTTATCTGTTGTGATGCACCAGTGTGATCAAACCCAGTTTTTTCAGATTTACATGTGAAAACATAAAACTTGGCAGTTATAGAAGACAAATCAGAATTGTGGATTGTTTTACTTAACATGATGTAAAAATGTACCAACAGTCATTAAGAATGTACCTTCCCCTTTACATTTATGAGAATTTTTAATATTTTAAGATGTATTACTGGTGTGGTTCAGGCACATGATAAAGCATTTTTCATGTTAGGGATGTCACTGTGACAGGGTAAAATGGTTTGGGCTTGCATTTTTTGTTATCTTTAAAGATACTTAATGAAAAAAGATCAGGAACATGCAAGACTAACTTTCTGAATTACAGATACCATTTTACTGATCCCTTATGATAATATAGTGTCTTTTAAAAAGTAGAGAACTAAAAATTAAAGAATTATGTGAAAAGAAAAAAATAGAAGTACTGTGAGCAAGCATTAAAGGAATTTAAAAAGTCTGGCTTGGTTCCAGTTTTTCATCACTAAACACATCTCAATTTTCCCTCCATACTTTTCTCTGCTTATGTTAAATTTTTTCAGCTCAGTGAGGCCTTATCTTAGGTCACATTTTTTCCTTGTTATGTTTAGATTTTTCCATGTGTTACCCAGATAATCTGATCATGTCCATCTGCTGTTCTTAGAATTCAGCACTGCATACAGAAACTAGGCCCTTCTCTGGGGAATGTGGGGTGCTATAGAAAGTATTTAAGCATCTATTATAATGATAAATGTTTTCAAAGAAAAAAACCTAATTTTGAAGAAAACTAGTCTTATTTAATCAGTCATAAGCCTATGTTTTCCTCAGAAGAACATGCAATTTAAATCCGTACCTGTCCACATCTTCAGTACGTCAACAGATTGCCTTGGAGGTAGCAAAGTGGGGGAGAGCTTGTGGGTTCCTTCTTCAAAACTAACAGCTTTTTCACACAATATTACATCAAAATATATATTTTGGGTGCATCTTTCCACCTCTTAAAAACTTCCATGTTCTTTTTGTACCATGATTCAGGAAGGATAGGAGGCACTAGATGGGATTTGTTACTGGGTTTGTGAACAGTTCGCAGCTGCCTGTGGTAGTTCAAGGAATTTGTTCTAGGCCTGTTTAGAGTAAGACAAGCCCAAGGAGTCCCTTACTTCCTTTAAGTGCTTTGCCATTTAATGGGAACTCCTCAGGAAGTCTGTTTGAATTCATGCTTTGGATGTTTAAGAGCTGTCTCTTTCCTCATGATTCCTGAGGCCCTTCTAAATTGCTATTTCTTTCTGATTTTGTAACTTGTGAGTAATTTTAATGGCCTATCACGTTCCCTTTAGCCTTTCCCTTCTTTCTTACTCTGCTTTGTTGCATCTCTTTTAAGGATAACGTAGGAAAATCTTTTAATCTTACTGTTATTATCTCAAGATACCATAAACAAGGCATTATTTTAATATAAACACTTGAATCAAACTTTCATTTCAAATTCTATTGTGGATGCAACAGACCCTCACGGATCATTCAGCATTAATGGAGCTGTTATATTGACGAGTTTATATTAGCCAAATCACTCATCATTACTTGACAAGAGTAAGAAGTATTGAGGCTTTTATAGCTGGCTATAAATTTTCCTGTGGGAGATGGGAAAGAGATTAATTGCACTGGAGGTTAATGCAGTCACTTTAAAAAGGAATATTTTAAATAGCCGTGGTACTGTACTTCTGTGCTGTGCAGAAAGGAGGTCGCTGGAAATCTTGGTAGTGATTCCCAGAGTACTTGGCAAGAACCTTAACTTATTAGTCTCTCTGGGAGGGATTAATGTAACCTAGTTGTAGAAGTCCTAAGGTAGACAACTAAATGAATCCCATGACTAGTACTCTGGAAGTCTGTTCTTCTTACCACTGATTGGAAAGGAAGCAGTGACAACTAGTTCAGATGGATAATTCTGTATTGTTGAGTCTGTTTATGTGAATGAGCTAAATCCTGCCTATTTTACCTGTAGAATGGATGTTAGACTTAGAATCAGCTGGCCAGAAGTGGTGACTGTTGCTTACCAGAAGATTCAGTTAATATTTTACTTGTCAGCCAGATTTTTTTTCATTTGGTACCGTACAATTAAATGGTTGATTTAATTCTTCATTATTGATTTCACTGGAAAAAAAAGTAGGGCAAAATCACAAACAAAAAAATACAAACTACCCCCTCCCAGCACTTCTGAACTAAATCAAACCTAGAAAAGCCCCAAAGTTTGGCTTGGGGTTTTTTTGGTTGTTTTA
Organism: Climacteris rufus; assembly: GCA_013398175.1. Lineage (NCBI taxonomy): Eukaryota > Metazoa > Chordata > Aves > Passeriformes > Climacteridae > Climacteris > Climacteris rufus. Next base: position 465,843 of record VZRZ01001922.1, on the reverse strand, counting down.
AAATCTGTTTGCTCTCAGAAAAAAGGCACATGCAAATTGTGAAAAAAATGTAGCAAAAAAATTCTATGCAAATTGAACTGTTAAGAAGCTCAAAACGTGGGAAATTCTGAGATGTGCTGTGTTTGAGGTAAGAATAATCAGAAGTTAATTATCTCTAAAATAGAAATTCTGGAGGGCAGGGTGAAATTTCAGGGCTTGGGAGCAGAAGGAAGTGTTAAAAATTTTTAGAGAAGTATTTTTTTAAAACAGATTTTGTTGGAGAGCACAGGGGAAAGATTAAATATGAAGTTGGAGACTTAAAGCATACTGGTACAAAGACAGAAATTTAAAAACATTGAGAGACTGGAAGAGTCATGACTCTCAGATTTCCTTGGGTTTTTTAAATCAGGTGAATGGAGCTTGGTGTAAGACCTCAGGGCTTAAGACCACTCCTGTTGAGCAAAAATCTCTAGTCCTCTGTGTCCATTTTGTATTGTAAAGCATCCCAGCTGGAGAGCCAGGGAGTCTGACTTGGTGAGCATCCTGACAAATACCATACTAGAGAGCAGCCAATGGTTATTTGGAGGTTGTCAAGATGTTGGCTCCAACCAAAAAGTTAAATTTAATTTTACTGAAATTTGTACTATATTGCTGTTCTATGTTTTTTATATTAATGAACTAGGCTTGTCATGGCTATTATATATGAAAACAGAATAGTTAATCTAAATTTTCAGTAAGGAAAGAAGTGACTGGGTGGAACATGAAGAACTTTTCTTCCCTAGGTCTCTTGCTGTGCTTGTCAGGCTCTCAGAATGAGGACAAGGAGGGCAATATTAGCTAAGAGTAACTTTACAATACTTGCTGGTTTTAAAATTTTTTTTTTAAAGCCAACCACATGAAACAACCCCAGCAAAACAGTAACAAATTAAAAAGCTCCGAGAGCTATTGGGTCTGCATAATGTTTAAGCAATGTATGTCATTACTGAGAGAATTTTGCCCTCTAGTGGACAACAAAACCACCTCAGCTCCAAATTGTACTGCTTTTATTTACTGTCTTTCAGGTGCCTTGAACTCAGTACAGATATTTGTAAAAATGTACTTTATATTTTCACGTTACAGATTTCTGCATATGTGTGGAACGTCTCTCTGAGTTTTTACATACGCAGCTTTTCAGTATTTAGAGCCTGAAGGTTCTTCGTGCCGTAAACCAAGTAACTGAAGTGTTTTCTCACCTTCCATAAGGAAGGATTTGTATGGCATCATAAAAGTTATGTACAAATTAGTTTTTTCAAGAACAAGTTTTTCAGCTTCATTTAGAAAAGTTGAAAAATAAGGCACCAATTTAATTTTATTTTCAATATGATATTGTCCCTTTTTTTCTGCAAAGATTTAATGTGTCATTAAAAATAGAAAAAATCAAATGCTGATTCCTGAATCTCTTTCCCTCCTTGTACATCAGGAAAACTTGATGAGCCTCACATTCTTTTTATTCCTGCTTACACTTTTTTTTTCTTTTTACTGTATATTTAATTATGCACCCATCACCCTCAAAAAGTATCTTAAGCTACTTGTCACATATTTTGCCCACTCTTCTAGCCTGAGTGGTTTGTGCAGGCTCAGATTATCTGTATCTAGTTGTCAAAATGTGTCATCCAGAATGTTATGGGAAAAGAGGTTGTTATGGTGCTTCCATGGAGTTCTGATATACCTTGGGAAAAATAGTGACTCATTAATATAAAAACTCTCACTGACTTTAATAGTCAGGACATGTAGGGTTTTTCTACATTCCATCCCAGCTTTTGAACTAAATTATAAGCAGGAGACAAAAGAAGAGAAAGCCCAATAAACGCTTACTTTTTCATGTTGGGTGCGAGATTTGTGGAAAATGATTGCTAATTTTGTCTTTGCTTCCTCTGTGTTACAACAGTCTGTCTTCCTTCTATAAACCTTAAATTGCACCCCCAAAAGTCACCACAACCTGCAGGTGTTTAGCCTGGGACTTTCACACCGTGATCTAAGGCCGCTGTGGGAAAGCTCTTCTGTTCCTCCCTTACCCATGACAGTTCAGAATGTGTGCTCTGTATTTTTCCTGCCTCCTGGTGACTATCCATAAATCTGTGTTGAAACTTTTATTTTTATAATTCATGGTAAACATGCAATTAGCACCATTCCCATATTCAGAGATTATGTATGAACCCCCTAGTGTTAACCAGAAGAACTTACATACATGGAGAGGGAAGCACTTTTGCTGGAAGGTCACTGTAAAGACAAATCAACCATCTGGAGAACTCTCATCTCCAACATACTTAGGATTACAGCTACTATGAAAAGATCAGGAAGCAAGGATAAGTTATGAAATTTTCCCATTTTCCTATATTTTATTTAAAACTATTTCAGGTTCATTACTTAGAGCACATCCTAAACATTTTAGTGTTTGGTGTTGATAGACTAACTGTGATCAAGCTGTGGTATTACCCTGCTGCTCTCCAAGGCAGCTCAGGGACTTGCATACGTCCTGGAGTTGCAGAACTGAGATTACTCTACTTTAGGCAATATGAACATGTTTAGAGCCAGGCATGTGAGGAAATGGGGTGGGAGGGGTGATGTTGGCTTTTTTTCTGTTTGTTTGTTTTAGGTTTTTCATAAGTTACTTATTTTCAGTGAGTTAATTTTTTTAGCAGCTTTCTTTTCTATGTTAGCACCTGAGGCAAAATGAAGAAAGAATCTTCTGTTGTGATTAATCACAGAAAGTTATTGTTCTCTCTTTGTAACTGATGATCAAAGAATCTGAAAAACAGGCATGTCTCCTCCTTGTTGTCTTTATGCCCAGAAAACATGTCTGGATAGAAAACAAGCTTGGTGGATGAGAGAGCCTCTTTTGGCTTATGCTGTTTAATAATAGCATAATAAGTAGACTCTCCCTATTTGATTAGCATTTCTTGAAGTAACTGTTTGATTTAACTGCTAGTTCTCATAGTCAGTTGGTGCAGTAAAATCAACCACTAATTCCAATATTATCTGGGCAATTGAACTGTTAATAACCAATAGGTTATGAATTTTGTCTTAATTTGCTCCCTGAAAATAGGTTGAATCCTGAAAGATTTCTTTCCCACAGACTCAGTTTCAGGTAGCTGACATTAAATACTTAGCTGTGTAGTTCTTCAGTTTTCATTGTCTTAGTGATGTATATTGTTTAATGGAACTCCACAAAGCAGCAAAGAATTAGTTCTGCGTGGTTTTCTGCTTGGGTTTTTGTTGTTTGCTTCTTTATGTTTTGTGACTCTTTTTGTATTCTGTATTTGTCTGTTTCTGGTTGCTAGCTTGTTGAAGGGACTTTTGTTTTTCCTTTAGATTCTTTGGTTAAAACCCCATTTTTCTTATGTAACTGTTTAGGGTAAGCGATGAAAAAGATGCTCGAGGTTATCTTCAAGCCTTGGCTTCTAAAATGACAGAAGAGCTGGAAGCCCTGAGGAACTCCAGTTTGGGTGCAAGAGCTACAGTAAGGCTTTACTTCCATATGTCAGAGGATTTTTCTGTTTGAAAAAACACTGGTTTGATAGTTTCAGCTGCAGTAATAATGTGTCTGAAGAGTCTGTGTTAATCAAAAGTTAAACTTTGCTAGAGCTTCCCTTCTGAATAACTATAGCAAATTTATTGTTTATCAATTAATTAAACACTGATATTTTTATAATGTGATTTTATCTGTGACATTGTTCAAGGAGCTACTTTATAATCATATGTGAATCTGTTGGTTCATGAAAACCTTCAGGTCTTTCACTTGTGAAATGTGAATGTCTTCCATAGCTGCCATCTGAATTGAGGCACATCAAAAGTAGAATTCACAAACTCTCTTTGCATTTGAGATCAGCATAAAACATTCATCTTGCCTATTTATTACTTGAGTTCAAAAATACTACTTACTTTTAGATTACTTTGGAATTAGGTAATGAACTCCTATGTTAAGAATGAACTCTTATGTTAAGAAGAGGAGACTGAGAAGCAAACTTGTTGAAGTGAATTGCATTCCCCATTTTGAGCTTCCTTTCCTCTTACTGTTTGTACTCCTTTGTTCCTGTTTGCTAGGACATGCCCTGGAAGATGCGGCGCTTTGCAAAGCTGGACATGTCTGCGAGGCTGGAGCTCCAGTCTGCTCTTGATGCTGAAATCCGAGCCAAACAGGCCATTCAAGATGAGTTGAACAAAGTCAAAGCTTCCTGTATCTCTACAGAGTGGTAAGACTGAATTGTTCTGATGCACATTTACTTTGACACCTCCCAGGAAATGTCATCAAATCATTATTTTAACTGCCCTTGTCTGTCGAAATTTGGTCATGAATGATCTGCCAGTTTCATATACCCAAATGTGAGAAAAATGTCATATCCTATTTCACTGTTTGAACAGCTGAACACTTACTGGGGACAACTGAAATCTTGAAGACTTTCAGAGGGGACACTTCTCTTTAATGGAATATAATCTCTCCTAGTTGTGATAACAAGTCCAAATGCATAGTTTGTATCTTGGAACATACTCTTTTGCATTCTGCTGATAGCTGCATTGGGTTAGCTGGCTAAAATCAATTATTGCATACTGATTTGCACAGTAATAAGTAATAATGGTTATGGACTATTATGATTTTTTTTATTCCTTCCTCAGACCTCTCTCTCTCCTCCACCTCACCACCCCCTCCCCCCATCCACCACAACAGAATTTATTCTAAGTTGGGTGAATGCCTGAAACAGGGGTTGGTAGGAAGTCATTCCATTTCTAGGTGCCCAGCTTCAATCTAGCTCAGAGCACTGGTGTGGTTTGCAGCTTTAGGAAAGCACTTGGACAGAGCTGAGATTCAAGTATGTGACCTGGAAAGTGGGAACACCTGGTCTACATATCTTGCATGCTTTTCAGGCCAGGTAATGTGATGGTAGTCAGCACTGGAGATCCTCTAGGAACTAGAGAAGCAGTGTTTGCTTTGACAGGCAAGAATGAGAAATGTGCTCAAAATGCAGAGTACTGTTACCTGTCATGTATGAATCAGAAAGCACTGAAACAACTAACTGTAAAGTAACTGAGAAATAGTTCACAATCTATTACTGTCACATGAACTTAATTAGCAAATAAATTTTTAAAAACCCAAGATTTTTTTAAACATAAAAATACATATGGTCTTTTTTTCTTATTCACAGGATACAGGCTCACACAATTACTTAGAATTAGAAACATGAACCTATTTAATGGATAAATGAATACGTTGCTTTTTTTCTGGAAACTGAACAGGTCCCAATAGATTCATTCTGGCATTTGAAGACACTGTGAAGCTTGCTGGGCATTAATTTTTAAATAGTATGCAAAGATGAACAGGAAAAAGGTGATTTCTGTCATGGGTTCTCAATACTTACATACATTTTTTGTGTTCTTTTGAAGTAAACTGCAAGAATCTGAGAAGAGGAACATGGAGCTCTTGGCAGACATCGAAAGGCTGAAAAAGGAGACAGAAGAGCTTAGATCAGAAAAGGGTATGGCAACTGATATCCAAGTAAATAGTGTGTCACATTGGTGGGTACATCTTATCAGTCAAGTGTCACCTTGCAACTAAAATATGATACCAACAGACTGTGGCACACAAAACGTGAGCACAACGCTTGCATGTTAAGCTGTACCCACAGCAGTTGCATTTGCACTTCCAATACTTGTAATACACCTCAGTTTTGTTGAAACCTTGAACCAGTAAGGTATTATTTGAATTAGAATTGCACTGTTTTTATTTGGTCTGTATATGGTGGTTTACTGCCAGAAAATTGTTAGAAGTATGGATACTTTCCTAACCTTTTCTCCTTTATGATGGGTGAAGGTATTTAGACTTCAATTCTGATGATGTTGTTGTTCATTTATGAGTGTTTGGGCATCTCTACACAGAGTGTAAACAACTGCAGAGGAATTCATAGCATTTGTTTGTTTCTGGGATGACTTCTTTGATAGGCTTTGTAGCCACACAGTGAGCAGTGTGGTCAGGACTGCTTTGCTGTGGTATTAAGAGTATGTTCTGGGATTACTGTTGAATCTGTCCAACACTATTTTGCATTGTTGCTGGGAGAAGAGACCTTTTTGGTAATTCTGCAGTGAAAAAAATTCATTAAGAGGTGATTAATGGTCTGGCTGATTCTTTGCAGTTTCTGTAGTAGCTCTGATATTTGTATCTTACGAGTCACATGGGAAGATGTATTTTTCAGGCCAAATGGAATTACCTGATTTTCTGTAGAGAACGATTTGAACTCCAGAATTTCAGTACCCTGGCAACAATTGCTGCATTGGGATATCAAATATTGTTCAGCCTTTCCAACCCAATGGCATGTCAGTCAATAAAGTATTATAGTTAACATTCCTCTCCTATATACAGACCTCCCAGTGCTGTTTGACTGGTAGAAATAATTAAACCTATACAGAAAATTAAAAAATCGTGCCACATTAGCAAATAAGACTTAGGGAATTGATACTTGTTCATCTTGATGCTTAGCACTGATACCAGGATTATGCTTCTTCCAAGTGATGGAAGGAAGCTCTTGATAGCATATCTCTGGAGACAAAAGTACTTTGTCATGTTTAGCTTTCTTTTATAAGTTTTTGAACTTTCTTAAATATTGTGCATGGTTACTTGACTTCTAAAATCTTCCTTTGGTTAAGTAATGTTATGAATTTATAATTAATGTTTTACCCTGTATTTTTTGCAGTGTTTAAAATCATATTGTTTTGGTGAGATAGAGATAAACATTTACTCTTTTCTTAAAACAAACAAGCAAAAAAAGTACTGTTCAAGGAAAAGTTTGTCATGTTTCTCAATTAAATTAGTAATATTCCACTGCAATTATTCAAATAGTTCGATAAAAATACACCTTAATCTAAATCCTTATCATCTTTGGACTTGGTTTTCTCTTTAAAGAAGAAATATGTTGCTGTTTGAATCATGAACTGTATAGAAGATTCAAATGTAGTCAGTGTACAGTGGTAGAGTAATTTACAGTGGAAATTGATTTCTAGGAAGGAATTACTTGGATTAACACCTGAATCTTTTGCAGTTTATAATATATTCCAGAAATTTAGACAGGTGAGGAAAAAAGATTGCTAAAAATATTCCATAAAGTATCTGGCAATTTGAAAGTTGTTTGTAGTATTTTACTGTGAGTTCAGTGTATTTATGTTTTAGAGAGGAAAGGATTCTTTGTAACTTCATCATTCACTGTGGGTTATATTTAGAGCAAACAGGGTGATATGGCTAATTAGAGCAAGAGTGAATTTTTTTTTAAGAAATAAGTAACTTAAAATAGCATCATTCTTTTGAGATGCACACAGTCCTGTAGGCTCTGGTCTTAATAAATATATCTATGTATGTGTATATAAAGTATTTATAGCATTCAGGAAAATAGAGTTCATACACATCTGTGAACTGTTAACACCCACACACCAATTTGAATGAGAAAAGAAGAAGAAGAAAAATACCAGCTGAAGCAAGTTAAAATAACAGCTGAGGTGTGCCAGCCTCTGCAGCTCCAGGGGATGCAGCATTCCTGCTCTGCTCACTGGCTGAACATCACTTAAATGATGTAGTGTGACAGGGACATGGGAAGCTTCACCCAGGATTGTATTTCTGCTGGGCACAGGCACAGAGCATGGGTCAAGGAACCCATCTGATCTGGAAATGCAGTGTTTTTGTTGGCTCCAGCTGCCCTGCCAAGGTGGGATATCCCACATGTGACTAGAGCAGGGATGGCACCTGCTGCAGTAGTGTGTGGTGCAAATGGACAGGAGCACGTTGGAAACCAGTGCCTTCTGCATAACAGACAGGTACATACAGCAAGTTTTCATGTGGCCTTCACACCACACACATCCTGGCTTGGAAAAGGTTAATTACACATGTGCTTGTCCAGTAAAAGAATCCCTTACTCTGGAAAATAGACTAAATGTGCAGCTTGTTTCAAAACACATGGGTGTTTCAGGTGGACACTCAAACTCTGATTCAGCAAGGCAAAGGTCCTCCGTGAAAAGGTCATTTTTCTGTAGCTTAAAAACCTGCTGCTGTTTTCTAGGTGTAAAGCACCAAGACTCACAGAATTCTTTCTTGGCATTTTTGAATGCGCCTACCTCTGCTCTGGATCAATTTGAAGTAAGTGTTCAGCTATTCTAACTCTGTCAGCTAGTGGAACTGCTGTTGTGTGCAGGTTATGTGCATATTTGCTGAGAGTGTGCTACTGTATTGTAATTCTATTGCCCCAATAATATTTGTGTATAATAATATGTGAGAATTGTTTGTCATTTACAGTGCTGGCTGTCTTCTCTTGAATGCTAGTAATCACAGTGAACTCTCTCTCTAACCTTGAATGCAGAAATAGGCCTGATTTTGTAGTGAACATGAGAAGCATAGTTGTTCAAATGACTTTTCTTTGTATTCAGAAAAATGCTAAGTAATGCCAGTAGTGGTTTGGTAAAAATGAGAGGAAATATATAAATCATCCTTGATTGTATCTCATGAAGTCGTTGGTACTGTTTATTAGGTTGTTTTCATACTCTGTTCATTTTGCACAGATCTGTAAGATCCAGATAATTGCTATTCATCTCCTCTCCACAGATCCTGTTATTTAAAAAAGGAATCTATTTAATAACTTTGTCACTTCTATACAAAAGACCAGTTTAGGTAGAAAGCCAGGTAGGAAAAAATTGAAACAATACCATGCATTTATTATCTCCTTTTTTTAATCAACAGTAAGCAATGCATCATTTTTCTTTTGAAAGAACAGCTGAGGTGAAACATTGGTCAAACTGAATTCAGAGGGGACAAGGCACCACTTTTACAGTTGCACATTAATCTAAAGTTTGCCCATTTTTTTTCCTGATGCATGTTCAAGGTCATCACATTTAGCTATGAATGAGCACAATCCCTACTGTTAATGATGTCCCACAATTTACTTTTTTCTCATTATGTATTCACTAATTCAGTGTTCTCTCTTGAAGTCCTCACTATTAACACCATTTTTAAAATTTTCTTTTTAATCATTGATCTTATAAGTTACTCTAAGTATAGGAATCCTGTTGGAGTATAGGAATATTATTTTATTGAGTGAATACTGGAAAACACTGGTTTCTCTACAGATAGTATATTGATTAATTGTCTATGAAAGGCAATTAATGAAAACACTGAGATAACTGTTACTGCCACTAATTATTTACAGTTCTTTATTTTTGCACTTTTATTTATATTGAACAGTTTTCTTCATCCATCTCTTTCTCTCTCTCTCTCTCTCTTTTTTTTACTGCTGTTTTCATTAAAATAGGATTCCTTTTCCTCCTCTTCATCCTCATTGATTGATTTTATGGATGACGTAAGTCTGAATTTCAACCCAGTAAATCCCTCAATAACAGATCAGTTGATTGATTTGGAATACTCAAGCATTAATGCAGACAACTTAAAAAGTCTGCAAGTGCAGTGGGGAACAAATTATTTTTGTAATAGCACATTTACACCTATATATATAGATAGGTGTTCAACGTTAAAGTAAATGCTTCTCTTTAAGTGCAGGTGAAGAATTCTGAATTGCAAACAGTTTTTCTGATGGGGAAAAGCCGCCTTTAGGCCTGTCTCTTGATATGGCCTGTAGAAAATGGTTCCAAAATCACCAGCTTATTGATATATTTAATTCTTTTGCTTCACATTATTCCTTTATCATGAGCTGTTTCCAAAAGTTTTCTAATCACTTCTGTTAAATTTTTCCTTGCATACAGTTAATTTCTGTTTGCTCAAATGAAATATTCTCTCTTTTTAGCCCATATTGTGGGAAGTAATTTTCATTATAACTGAAATGAGCTTACTACTTTTTATTTCCATTTGAGATGCAGATTTTCTGTCAGGACAGTATTTAAATATTTCCACTAGTTAATTCCCCACGAAGGGAATTGAGTTAAAAGCTGAAAATTGACTGCATTATATTTCTTCCAGTCTGAAGTAGTAGGCATATAAACGGAATTAGCAAGAAACTTTTGGAAATCCAAGTGTATAGAGCCCCAGCCATTCCAGCTCTGTAGGTGTATTGTGAGTGTGTGTATGTGTCTGTGCTCGTATACGTGTGTATAACATTCACACAGATTTACACATAGGTGTTTGACACAGTGTCATCCTATTTGCATTGAAATGTGATACAACTAATTTTATGTGAGCAATGTCTGCTGTGAAGGGTGTAGCAAAGAGGATAAGGTATATAGGCCTTTTCTGCTGCTTTCATTTCCTTTCACATACTCTGAAAGAATGCTTTTCTTCTGGGTGCTTTTTCTCTGTAAATCAGGTGTATACCCAGACAAAATCTGAAGCTACATCTGTGGGCTCGTAGTAGAAGGCTCTGCCTGCATTTTTGTACAGCACACAGAAACCTTTTGGCTTGCTGGTACTGTTGGAATTTTCTTACATGAAAAAAAATAAGGGTACAGTTTCCTGTCATGTAAATCCACAAAAAATGAATAATATTTATACTCTTTATCTGGATTAAAGAAATGTCCTATGTTACCTGAGTATTAAGAACACTTAGTTTGTATCAGCAGTTTTTTTTTTCTAGAAATTTATCTTTAAAAATACCTGAAACACTCCCCTAAAACCTATTAAAAGAGAAATAAAGGACATATGTGGCAGCCACTGATAATGTTCTGTTTTGCAAGGGGAAGCTTAGGACAAGAGTATTTCCTGGTTGTTCTCTAGTTAGTTTTGAAGGACTTTGGTACTTTATTCTGTATTTATGGTTGGTTGGTTGTTTTTTTAAAGAAGGCAGCTTTTTTTTCCATAAGCATTTTGAGAAAATTACTCTTTTTTTTCCCTTCTGTGTAAGTGAGTAATTTTCAACGGTTGGCATAGATCCTTTAATAACAATTCTTCTTGACTGGTCCACCCAGAACACATCTTTGCAGATACTCACCTTTTAGCCTTGGGTAAAGTTTCAGGTATTAATGTGTATATTGCTGCATGTAGATACCTTACTGCACGTGGAGCCAAACTTGCTCTGTTACATCTTCAGTTTGAGTCCAACAGGAGTGTTTTTTCTCAGTTGCTTTGGGCACAAGCACATCTCTGGACTGGAATGGCCAGGGGCTAATGTGTCTGACATCAAGGCAGAATTCTCTCTCATCTGACAAAGCTGCAGAAGAAGAAGAGTTGACTGATCACGGATGACAGGAGCACCTTGCAGAGAAAAACAAGACATTCTGTCTTTGTTAGAAAGAGGGAAAAAGCTGTTATTGCATTAGTAGATGAAAAGTGGTATCATTCAGTTGTGCTGAAAGTTGTTCTGCATCTTTGATTTATTGGACAATCGATTCATTCACAGCATAATATATAGTCTCTGAATTATCTAAATGAATGGTTATTTATGATTTAGCTCATTGAGTTGCTTTAGTACCAATATATTAGATGGACTTAAAATAAGGGTATTAAAACTCCCTGCCCACTGGGTGTGACCTCCATTCCCTTTCAAGTGTCTCTTTTTGAGACCTTGAAGGTCAGCATTTCTTGCAGCATCTCCAGAAGAATGAATCTCTTCTCAGTCAAATCTGAGAAGTGTGTGGGTTCTTTGTATTAAGACCAAGGAAGAATTAGGAGTTCTCAGGTCAGTGCTGCAATATTCATGAATTTCAGGAAAGCTTCTCTTGTAATGAGGAACCCCAAGTGAATATTAGTAATGGCCTGTGTTGTTTCTTCAGACTCTGCTTCATTAAAGAAGGACAGAGAGTGTGTTAAATAATGTGCAGATGCAGTTGCAAGGCATTCTTTGCAGGATCTCTGAAGTCTGTTTAGCATACAGATGTTTACACAGCTCTGGGTTTCCTAGGGTGGGTATGTCTCGTGTGTCTGCCATCCAAATAACAAAACTATTTATAGTACTCTCTGAATGACTGGAGTTAATTCTAATTTTTCGAAAGAGGAAAACAGTAGTTTTGCAATTTCTGCTGGAGAGAAATAAAAATAGATGTCCTGCTGCCTCTGTAGCCTACAGATGCTGAGCAAGAAGTGGTAGCTCACTAATCAGATGAGTAGCACTCCCTGTTGGTTCCAGCTGATGCTGGATCAGGTTGGCAGAACTGGTGCCTAAATCCTCATAGCTGTGACAGCCCACATGTTCAGAAACAATCCTTGTATCTCCTGGGCACAGTGGGGGAAAAAAGGGGTAGGAATGGATTTGCAGTCACTGGTTTCTGATTTTGGTGGGGAGGGAGGTCACCCCTGCTGATTTTGATAGACTAAATCCTTGCTGCTGTTTCTCCTGTGTGTTGCAGGCTGTCTTAGTAACCTTGTCTAGGTGTTAAGTCTCCCGTGTTCACTGGAAGTGTCTGACAGTGAAAGTGTTGGGTTTTGTTTTTTGCCAGGTGGATCTTTGTGTATCTCACTATCTATGAGAAGCAGACGACTTGTTTTATTTAAGGATGAATTTGTGATTATTTAATAACAATTAAATGGAATCCCATTTTCCCTCATGCTTGAAAATACTATTTTTTCCCCTGTTGCTAACACATTAATTAAAAATGGGTTTTGTAAGTCCTATTGCAGTCTCTCCTCACATGCAGTCCTCATGGGCTTTGTTTAGACTAAACAAATCTGAACTTTGTAAATAGTCACAGAATGAATGATGTTCTGAATTCTTATTAATGATCAGAATAAGCCGTAGTAGTATGTGGTGAAAGCCTTGACTTTACTTGCACATTCATAATTAAGTTTAGAGTAAATCTGGTTTGGAATGATACTTTAAAATTGGACATATTGTGCCTCCAATGGATTACTACATTCATCTTCTTCAAAGCACAGAGATGCCAACTGCAAATTAATAGTGCAAGGTACTCTGCAGTTTGACTGCTATTGTCCAGTGTAAGTCTATGGACGTGAAATAGCTGTTCCTTTTTTAAAACGTTTCTTCCCTCTTGTTGCCCCAGAATATCTTGTTTTTAAAATACTTGTAACCATGAACATGACTGTGTGTGTCTAAACACTACCTGTGCAGGTACAGAGTGAGGAATTCTGAGGTGATGTATGTGTCACTGTTTGGTTTTGTAACATATTCTCCTCCTTTCTTTGTTAAAGCGCTCTCCTTCCTGTATTCCAGCTAACAAAGGCAGACGTGTAAGAGGCTGTCCTACTCTTTGTGGCCCTTTATATTTTGCCTGTTGTGTCCATGCCTATGTTTAATGTATGGATTGTGTATTTACCTCACTGCATGTCTTGTGCTGCTGCTGCTGCTGTTTGCTGCTGCTGCTGCTGTGCTTTTTGTTGTTTTACAGCTGTGGGCTCAAAGCTTTTGGAATATTTCGTTTGGCAACCCTATGAGCAGATTATCACAGTAACTGGAGAAGATGCTTTGGGTGCTTTCTCATTTCAGTGTGAAAGTTCTGTCTGGAAGCTGATCAGGCAGGTTGGGAAGATGAGCAAACATTTTTTGTTTCCTTGCCCTCAGCAGAGGGCATGTGTTAAGTCATGGGAATTACCTGTAGAAGGTCAGTGTTTGGCATTTGGGAGGCATATCACAGCAAAGGATAGAAAATATCAAAGTACAAAGATAAATAACTGTGAAGTGGGGAATTGAGTAAATGGAGCATCGAGAAGAGTAGGAAAAATTCATGCAGACATTGATGTGTTGTAGCTGGTTAAGCTGGAAAAATCTGTGGTGTTTCAAAAATCAAGGTGGGTTTTTAAACATGTGTTACCAAAGCCTTGTCAGACTGAATTCCTACCAGGTATGCTATGTCCATTTTGATCTCATACTGCCACTTTTGTTCCTTTTATACAGATATGATGGTGGGAATAAATAAGCATACAAAGCATTTATGCTGAATATTCAATAAATAAGCATTAATGCCCAACAGCTCTAATAATGTCCTTGCCAATCCAGTTTAAAGCACACTGCTCAGTCTCTTAGGCAAGCTTACAGTAACTCCTTCTTTTTGTTGGTGGTACCTCCAGTTCAGAAGTTCTCTCTCCTCCAGGTGTGTTTATACAGTGGCCAGCTTTGGCTCAGACCTGCACATGCAGACTACTGTGCACAGTCCTGTTGAAGACAGCAGGGCTGTTACAATTTGGTAGGAAATAGTGAAATCTGCTTTGGGTAATCCAGTGGATTAGTTTAAAACCAATTTGAATGGTGTTAATGTGGTCTTCATAAACTGTTGACCATCTTTGAGTCAGATTGCTTTTGTACTTAGTTCTTCTCACTAAAGCAGGGAACCTGAGATCACTGCAGCAGTACAGCCTAAGGCCCTTGTTTCTGCACTGAAGGTGGTGGTTACATTCCCTTCTGCAATGGTGGGTCAGGTTCTGCGTGTTCTGTGGGCTTTTTATGTTCATAACTAAAGTAAAAATACATTTGTTACTGTTTCAGCAATTGTCTTCAACCACAAAGGCTTTGTAGCACATTCCAGAAAAGTTCCATCACTGATATCAGGCTTGTACTACATTTTTTCATAGACACCATGAAAATTCTTTGGTATGCAGATGTGACTTTGAAAGGGAAAGCCCTCGGAGTGTCTGGAAACATTTATGAAATGATAGATTAGATCTCTGAGTTTAACTTGTAGGAGAAAAGGAATGTCTGTTTCTTGCTATGAAAAAATTTGCCTGTAGTTACTCATTGGACTTATTTTTTAGTAACATTTTTAAGGAGGAGGTGGAATTGTTGAAGGTTAAACAGTCTTTGAGTGGACTCCAAGTTTTCACATCTTTAGTCCGGATTAAAAGAAGTTTAAAATGATTGAAACTTGTTATGTGTTTGGGGATTTACTCTGTAAGGCATCAGCGTTCCTAATACTGGGTAAAGCTTTTAATTGTTTTTTGCTTCTGATAAATCTGAGCACAAAATGTTTGCTTTACTGCTACTTTTTGCCACAATGCTTGAAACACATCATCTATGTGTAGTAAACAGGTGTATCCCAGTGTGAGAATTTCCCATTTTCATTTCAGAAGTACTTGCAGGCATGTTGATATGCCTTAGTTGATTAAACTGATGAGCATTTTCCACCAGCTAATTTTTTTTGAAGGGTGTGGTAAAACTAGAAGCCATCAAACTTAATTCACTGCTTTTTTAAAAAAAAAAAAACAGAAATACAAAACCAGCAACTGCACCTGTTCGCTACCATGACTGGGTTTCTGGAGAACAGAACTGTGTGTGCATGTATGAAATTGGCTTGGCAATATATTTGATTCCCAAAAAGCAGTAAAGTTTGTGGAGTTCTTGCTATTGACAGTGGTAGATGAGATCAGAGACACTGGAATGTTCAAATGCTTTCTGTAAATATGGCTGCATATTTGCCTGCAAGCTGGCCAAATCCTTGGCAGTGCAGAACTGATGATAGCATTGCTTCAGGAAATCGAGGCATGCCATGGAGCCTTCTGCGGGCACCCAGCTTTTAGTGTTATTGTTAGTGGGAAAAAAACATTTTCACCTTTTTTATTTTTTTTTAATAATATGATTTTGCATAGAACACATGGTGAAGATGTCTTGCTTTCAAGGAAGAGTCCTGCCTTCTCTAATTTTTTCAGTTGCACTAACAAAAGATGACTTGTTATCCAAGATACCTGTTTGTACCTATGTGCCTTGTTCAGTGTAGCTCTGTGTTGGGCTTAGTTTCATTGTCTATATCAAGGACTAGGAGAGTATTCCCCAGAAGAAAACTGTATTTCTGGTAAGGATGTTTTTTGTAGTTCAGATGGGGTACAAAACCCCTCAATTCTCTGTGAATGTAATTAACACTGTCCTCAGGAAATACATTGTTTGCTCTGCCTTTTCTCCTTGTTTTCTCCTGTATATGTTTGCAGTAATTTACATGGGCTATGTGGAAATTCACTTCTAACCCTATTACCAGTGGACAAAACCCAGTAGCATTTAGAAAATATTCATCCTTTTAAAATGCTGAATTACAAGTCTCTTTGAGTGTTTATGAGGCCCCTGAACTAGCAGCTCTTATGCATGTGCTCACCTCTCAGCAGAAGCCTTGGTGTGTTTACATGCAATAATTTTCATTGCATTTCTGTGCTTTTAATTAGGAAGTTGCTTAAAAATGAATTTTTATCCTCTCAGTTCTCTCTTAGGAATTCTACTGCTCCCATATCTTATTTTGGTAAGAGTTGAAAATTCCTTTTCAATGATGTCTTTGATTTATTTCTTTGGTTGTTTTTTTTTGTTTTGTTTTTCTCTTGAATTGTTCCCCTAGATTGATTCAGTTGAGAATTTTACATTGTCTAATACTCCATCACGGGATGAAGATAGCAAGTCTCACCTCCATTCAAGATCAAGGTCTCCTTCTACAGCTAGTGAGATTGAACCAATTGAGGTACTTCAGTGTTGAAAATCTTTTGTCTTTTTATTTTAGGAGTAACAGTTTCATTATATAAAAATTACTATTGCAGATCTTTTGTTCAGGATGAAGTTCATTTTTCTGCAGCAAGACTGTTGAGCAAGACTTGTAATAACCTTCTGCACTAGTGGTGAACTGTATTTTGGGGAATGTTGTATTTCCTTTCATATATGGTTAATTGAATGGGGATGGGAACTGTGTGGAATCAATAATTAATTATAGTCTCTCTTCATAACATATCCTCAGTCATGAATATTCAAAAAAATTTGGCACAAAGACCATGTTATAATGTAGGTTGTAAAAACACACCTTGAATTCCTGCTGAAAGTCTTGTTATTACAAAATATTAGCTGGACTGCATTGTAGTAATTTATCCCCTTCCCCTTAATAACTCTGTGGTTGTTTTATATTAGAAAATATCCAATCAAATGTTTAAGATAATGTGAAGTTGGTTTTGACATTTAGGAAATGAATCCTGCATGTCCGTTTGCTGAGAAATAGAATTTGGATTTCTGAGTCCTTTCCTGCATTAATAAATTCGGTTTCATGGCTTAGATGCTTGGGGATGGGGTGGGTGGGACAGCAAGTCTTTTTCCTTTATTCAGGCTGGTTTTCATAGTGTGTACTTGATGTGTTATTGATGCTTTGGGGGTTCTGTTCAGGTTACAGATCATCCTCCCCGTTCAATTCACACACCGACCATGCGGACAGCCTATATTGGGTCGGGACTCTCTGCACCAAAGGTATCCTGTCAAACATTCCCACTTTTTCTGTAGTAAGGGAGGAAATGTCACTCCTGGGCAACAGCTTCAGGAGAACTGTTCATCACACTGATCTTACCACAACTGCCTGGAAGGGATGTTTAAATGCAAGCTGGTTGCTTTCTAGAATTTAAAGCCCTTCATTCTTACATTATGGGCTGTGACAAGTTCCTCTAGGAATTCCACTGGAGCAGTACACAGGCATTTGGTTATAGGAAAAGAACAGTAGTTTGGACATCAGAAAGAGATAAATGAGCCAGAATGTGAAGAAAGGAAAGAGACAATCTAGGAGAAGTGTTTTCTTTCATGCCTGACCAACACATCTCTGCCTTTGCATACAGTAGATTCTCAGATTAGCATATCCGTGGGCTAATTAGATGCTTATTTTTGAGTAAAGGCAAAGAGTAACCCTAAAAATGAAACCATAGATTTGCATTTTTATAAGCAGTGTAGAGGGAGCACTATGGCCAGCACAGCAGCACTGGGCTGGGAGAAGGATTTCCAATTTTTCTGTCTTTTGGATTTTTACTTGAATAAATACTGATTTTACATCAGTTGTTGAAATCATTAAGCTGTTGGCCAAATAAACCAGTCAGTGTATGATAATTTCCAGTGAGTTATGTATCCCAGTGGATTATGCACATCTCTGCAAATGAAGAATAAATAAACTATTAAATAAATAAACTATTAAAGGGAAAATTTTCTTGTCAAAGTTTGGAAGTGACTCGATGGCTTAGGAATCTTCTGTATATTTGAAAAATGTCAGTTTTCCCTGCAACCAGTAATGAATTAAGTGAACCTTTCTAATAGAACTGTTTCTCTTCTTTGATAAAATGCAAAGTAGCAGAAGATTCATTTGTGTAAAGGAAAGCTAAAAAGTTTGAGCAGACAGTGTTCTGTTGGCAGCATCTCAGTAGATCAATTAAAAAAATACTGTAAGTGCACTTGGAATCATGTGGAACAGATTTTACTGTGCACATAATTTAATTTTTGCAAACATTTTGATCAGTAAGGAATGATTTGCTTTATAATTTATGTACCCTAAAAAACTTTCTTACTTTTTGATTGCATCAGTTTTTAAAGCTAAATATTGTTTCCCTGCAAGTTCCAAAACAGGACATCCATCTGTAGAAAGAAAGTTTCCATTGTAACAGTAAAGCTGTCATTAAATATGGATAACTTTGAGCCCTTAGCTGTGATACAGGCTGTGAAAAACAGGAAAATGAGTAAAATTTTAACATACATACTTTTTAAAGTAGTCTGCAGAATTGTATTGTTTCAGATCATGTGCAAGATCAGGTTCTTTTGGACAGTCTTTGCATTCGCCCTGTGCTTTGGCCTTTCTCCCCAGTAGTTACTTCACTGGGAGTTTTTATCAAAAAGTAAAGCAGCTTCCTGGATTTTAAATAAGGCCATCTATGAATCATACTGTCACATCTCATAGTCATTTACCCTTTATATAGCAGCATCAGCACAGCCATCCTTGAGGGGAGAGAGAGAATTAAACCACTTACTCATGTAGTCTGTGTTCCCAAGGAATAACAGGAAGATAAACCCTTTCAAAATCAACTTCATCTATCAACTCCAGCTCTTGCTTTTAAATTGGGTGTTCTGAAATTGCCTCTGCTGGACACCATAAAAGGGAACTCTATCATGCTTTCTGGCATAAAATTTAGGATTTTGAAAAAGTCTGCTATTTTTCTATGAGCTCCTTACAGAGGAGCACTGAATGTGCAGCTTAGGAAACACTGTTATGGGTTGACCTGTGCTGACAGCCAGATGCCCACCAAGCACATACTTATATATGTTCAACTTCCAGAGTCTAATGGAATAATTTTGGCAGCTTTCCTATCTGCAGTGGAAGCAAACCCATGTTCTGAGACAAGGTCCAGTTTCCATGGCTTTGTTTACAGAGAATGCTTTAAATTATCAACAATGAGCACTGATAAGGAATTTTTTTCAGTCCATATGTTAGGAGCTCAGATCTCATTCCAGCAAACAAAAATAAGCTGTTTTTTTTAAAATGCACCTATGCACTTTTATGCCTGTGGAAAAAACAACTGTTCTTGAGAAGTGTTCCGGGTGATAACATCCTTGTCTGCTCATTTCACAGCCTAAAGCCCACCAGTTTGTAGTGAAATCGTTTAACACCCCAACAAAATGCAACCAGTGCACATCCCTCATGGTTGGGCTGATACGACAGGGCTGTACCTGTGAAGGTAAGCACTTGGGGAAGCACAAAGAAGTGTGAACTGAAGTTCTTCCAGCTGCAAGTGGCACAGTAAATGTTGCAGTGTGGGAGTGCAGGAGTCTTCTAGCTATATTTTGAATAACAGTATATTCTTATGCTTCAGTCGTTAAACACTAGAAGCCAAACACTCTGAATGCCTTACACAACAGACTGCCTGGTTGTCTGGGGACACTCTTATTCCAGTTGGTGGTAGAACAGCTTAGTTCAGTTTGCTTAAAACAGCAATAAGGGGCCACAGTGAGTGGTCAAGTTTGTTGATAGCAGCTTTGTTTGATGTTGCAGGGCAAAATTTAAGACATCTGTTCTGATTTATCCTAGAAAGAAGCAAAATTGGTACTGGATGGCAGTTTCTCTGTTTGTGTGTAGACAGAATGACACTCATTATTTAGAGGATGTTCCAGTTTTTTCTTTACTAGTAGAGTTGGGCCTAGAGGAAATCTCAAGAGATTATTTTAGGCTCTTTCTTACCTGGATGAAACCAGATGTATGCATAAACTATCTGAAAAAGAGAAAATCAGGATTTAGAGCAGATAAAAGCATGAACTGCTGCCGTGTACAGACTTTTATTTCGAAGTTCAGAGAGATTATTCAGATGTTGGTCAAAAAAAGAAAGGGGATTTCTGTGTAAATCTCATCATTATCATAACTTTGGCATTGCACAAGAAATAACCATCAAATCTTTTTGTTTCTTCTTCTCCTTCTCACAAGTATGTGGATTCTCTTGCCACGTGACCTGTGCAGACAAGGCTCCTGCTGTATGCCCAATCCCTCCTGAACAGACTAAGGGACCTTTGGGAATAGATCCACAGAAAGGCATAGGAACAGCTTATGAAGGACATGTCCGAGTAAGTATGAGGTAGCTGCATTTGGGGCACTTAAAACATTAAAATTCATTTTCACGTTAAATTCATTGTTTTCCAGAGCTGGAATTAACTGGGGGAATAGACTCACTCATACTTTAGGGTAGCTGTTTGAAAACTGAGACTTAATTTTTCACAAAACAATTCTTAGCATTGTCTACAGTAATCCTCTCTCCATCTCTGTTGGTCAGTGTGCTTTGGGTTGGTCTTGTGTAGTCTCACCTCTAGAGATCAGATCATCTTCCAGGGCCTGTGAGTTTTTTACAGCTAGTACTGTGTGCAGTCATTGGTGTGGATCCTTGTACAGAAATGCTAAAAGACTTATTTGGCATAGTTTTGGCCTTATTCCTGTTGACTGACCAGGGGTCTCTTTCTCTAGTTCTGTTAATACAGCTCTAAATGAATTTGTGAAGTAAGAAGAAAGAGTCTGCAATTCTATTGATTTATTAAATAATATATTGCCTGTGTGTCTGTGTTTTTTGGTCTTACTGCTCCTGGGCTGTTGCTTGTGTTGCTGAAGGTTCTCACTGAATAAAAACTTTTCATCCCAGATGAGCAAATTGATTTTTGTGCCATACGTTTGATTTTTCTGATTGCATCTAACCTTACAGAAGGTTGATTAGAATTTGTTTTTCTAAAGGTACCAAAGCCAGCTGGAGTAAAGAAAGGTTGGCAGAGAGCCCTGGCAGTGATCTGTGATTTTAAACTCTTCCTGTACGATGTAGCAGAAGGAAAAGCATCTCAGCCCAGCGTGGTAGTGAGTCAGGTCATAGACATGAGGTAAGCTGTTTGCTGCTGAGTGGGAGCTTTGCAGGGGCACTGGGAGGTTTTGTTCTGCTTTTCCTTTTTGTCAAATCAGTAAGCAAGCTCCAGAGCTTTTATGGAACCCCATAATCCCTGTTGAAAGCCGCTAATTTTCTGGAAAAAATAAAATAGCAGTCAGCAATTACTTGAAGTTTTCCTGAACTGCACTTGTTTGTTCATATGTGGATGTTTAAACTTCCATTGCTACACCATGTGCAAAGAGCATCTGTTCAGCTGTGTAGAAGATCTAGAATGAATAAAGAATTAAAAATAACATTATTTTGGGGTTGAGTAGCGTTTCAGAAGACAGATAAAACTTAGTTATAGAGTAAAACTGTTACAATTTTTGGTTTTGATGGGCTGAATAGTTTGTTCCCCCTGTCTTCAGTATTACTGAATACTACCAACCTCTCTGAAGCCTGAGAACCTTTAATGTAGCAACTAAGTAAAGCTTATCTCTGATCTGGGTTAGTTCATCGAGGAGGTCTGAAACAGCTGTAGGTTACAGCTTCCAGTGAGCTTGGATTTTTATGGAAGAGTTGGAGAGGTGTTTTCGTCCCACTTATTTTTTAAGTTTTAATTTATACAGGCAAAGACCAGATGTAAAATATCTGAATAGATTCATCTCCATCAGCATTTATCAGGAATTAATTCTGCAACATTGCATTTGTGAATTTCATCTGCAGATACAGAGAAAAGGATCCTTTTAAAAATTAGATCTCAGTGCTGACTTATGTCCTTCAGTAAACAAGGCTATTGGAAAAGTAAAAACCAAACATACAGGTTTTGCTCTTTAACTCTTTTCCAATTGTGTTTATGGTCTCCATAAGGGATGAAGAATTCTCAGTGAGCTCTGTCTTGGCCTCAGATGTCATCCATGCAAATCGAAAGGATATCCCCTGTATCTTTAGGGTAAGTATTACATCTTGACCCTACTAACCCAGATGTACAGGGTTTCACAGGGTGAGGTACAGTGTGCATTCACTGACAGCTTGTGCCAGTATTTTATTTCCTTGGCAAGCCCTGGCCATGTGGTATCCATGGCAGCAGCAGCAGTGCATAGGGATCTATACATATATCATTTTTGTGGTAAAAATAACACTGGTACATTTAGGAAAGCTCTCATCTCCAGTTTGTGTGGGTTGTATTTTTAAATCTTCACAATAAGATGTATTTTTCTCTATTTCCTCTTAGTCATTTGAAATTCTTCTGTTCATTGTGATCTACATTTTCATTTCCTCAGGTTGCCCTCTGCTTCTCAATTTAACTGATTGGGTTATTACTGAAGTCTTTATTTTATATACTTTTTTTATATATGCATTGGATATCTAATAACTCCCATTCATCAGATAGTCAGTGTAGAAATTTCGTGTAAAATGCTCATCAAAATGTATGTCTAGGATCTGGTATCAGGATTTTGTCATCACTGGCTTTTTCTAACATTCTTATTTTTCGTAGATATTCTACTGACCTCTGTCTTTGACCTCAGTTAAATCTCCCTGATGTCAAATCAATTCTCCTGTAATTCCTTTTCTCTGTCATTGTAGTTTACTCCTTATTTTTCTGGTGTTTAAACTGTTCATCACACTGTGTGCTGCAAGGAGTAAAACCTACAGAAGGGGCTTTCAATTTCATCTATAATTGCTGTATCAAATGCATTAAAAGGATCACAAGCATTCTTTCAATAAAGACCATTCCTATTGCATTAAATTATTAATGAAATCTATAGCTTTTAAAAATACAGAATGCTTTATAAGAAATGCTTTTTGTTATAAAATTGCCATGAGAAACAATTGACTGCCTTGGTTAGAGCAGACATTTGTGAATTATAGAATAAATACAAGCACTTTCTCTGTTCTCTGAGTTATTCACATCTGCAGTTTTTCCTGCTGTGGGTTTTTGATTAAGATAGAAGTGTTTTTTAATAACTAAAGATTAATTTTTGCTTCCTTAATTTAGACTGCTAATTAAAAGGGCACTTACAGGCATCTGATGCCCTTGTGAAAATGATCATGAGGAAATTATTTATCGCTTATGACTTACAACATGTATTCTAATTTTTTTCCAGGTGACAGCCTCCCAGCTCTCTGCATCCAGTAACAAGTGTTCCATCCTGATTCTAGCAGACGGTGAGAATGAGAAAAGCAAGTGGGTGGGTGTGCTGAATGAGTTGCACAGGATCTTGAAGAAGAACAAACTCAAAGACCGCTCCGTCTATGTTCCCAAAGAAGCTTATGACAGCACCTTGCCCCTCATCAAAACAACACAGTCAGCAGCAATCATAGGTAGGAAATGAGTAAGAAGAAAGCTCTAAGAAAAATGGGTATGCTAAAAGTACGCTTTTTTAGGAAAAAAAGTGTTAAATGGTGTTATCTGCAGGATACAGAGTAATCTGTGTAAG
Source organism: Climacteris rufus (assembly GCA_013398175.1). Lineage (NCBI taxonomy): Eukaryota > Metazoa > Chordata > Aves > Passeriformes > Climacteridae > Climacteris > Climacteris rufus. The sequence goes on along the minus strand of VZRZ01001922.1, from coordinate 442,428 downwards.
TACAGGTTTTATCCCATGTGGAAATGGGTGTGGGCCTAAGAGAGAAGTGCAGTTCACTACCCAGTGCTTTTGTTAGATCTTTTAAGAGTATTCCCTCTATTCACCATATTCATAATTATGAATAATTTTGACTGAGAATTGGGCATTTCTGTTTTGTTATTCTGTAAATGTAATTCCCTAACTGGGCAAAATTAACACTATAGAACAGATGTAAATCACGACTTTACAAAATCTGCTGGTGGGACCACAGAGAAAATGTAAGATCAGAAAATTAATTTAGTCATTTTAAATACTACTGGATAAAATATGTTAAACTCTGATTATTTAAATTATTTCAGTATAATAATACAGTTATTTCAAAGTAGTTTGTTTAAAATTATGTTTCTTGCTGTTCTAGCAGGAGAAATGGGAAAAGACTTACTTTTTCAGAAATTTGAAAGATTGGGAGGTTGCCTGTGATTTTTAAATGCATGAATGTATTAAGATTGGCTTTATATACAATTATTTTAATATATTGAAAAAACTGTCTCTGTTAATTAACGAGAATTATCGTTATTGTTGAAGTGATTTCTAAAGTACTTCCAAAGAAAAATAACCTTTTTTTTTTCTTAATGTCATAGACCATGAAAGAATAGCTCTGGGGAATGAAGAAGGGTTATTTGTTGTGCATGTCACCAAAGACGGTAAGAAATTAAGAACTAGTAATAATTGCCCTAATATAAATAATCAGAAAGTGGCTTTTTAATCTTTTTTCTTCAGTATCTTGTGGTTTCATTTTTCTTAATTTAATGCATTATCAGCTGGACAGCTGCATGAGAGACCAGTACTTTTCTGGTTTGGGTATCCTATCCAGTAACAAAAATCCAGCATCTGGAATGCAGTTGAAGGGGTTTTTTTCCCCCTCTTTGAAGTAGACTCAATACAGCATTCAGACCAGGTTGCTCAGGACTTTGTCCAGTTGAGTCTTGAAAATCGCCAAGGACACAGGTTCCATGATATGTCTGGTCTGCCTGTTGCAAATTATTCTCACAGTGAAACACTTCCTTTGTATATTCAGTAGGAATCTCCCTCATTTCAATTTGTGGCTATTGTCCCCTCTTCTCCTGCTGTGCACCTCAGTAAGGATCATGGCTTAATCCCTTCTGTTACCTCCTCCTTGGTACTGGAAATGAAAACTTATGCTCAGTATTGTAAGATGTAATAACAGATGGCCAAGGCTAGTTCAGCAAGCAACATGTTTAATTGTATGTTTCTGATCTTTGAGGGTTTTCCTTTACTCAGTAAAGGTAGTTTTGTGGCTATAAACTGGTTTTAAAATTAATACTTAAATAATACAGTGATTGTTCGTGCATCAGATCTGCTCCTCCCATTTCTGAGGAGGAGAAGCCAAAGGTCCATTCAGACTTGCCACATCTGGTGTTACTAAAATACAGGTTTTGATTCTGTACTTTTTAATATTTCAGGGAAGCAGTAAAGGGCGTTTCTTAAGGTTCTTTCCTGGTTTATCTTTACAAATACATACATTATCAATTCACACTTCAACATTATTCACTTGGACTCGAGGGGGGATGTTTTTGTTTGGTTTTTTTCAGAGATTATCCGTGTTGGTGACAATAAGAAGGTTCATCAGATCGAGCTGATCCCAAGCGAGCAGCTCATTGCAGTGATCTCAGGACGGAACCGGCACGTGCGGCTTTTCCCCATGGCGGCCCTGGATGGGAGGGAGACTGAGTTTTACAAGCTGGCAGAGACTAAAGGCTGCCAGTCAATAGTTTCTGGACACGTGCGCCACGGAGCTCTCACCTGCCTGTGCGTAGCTATGAAAAGGCAGGTCCTCTGTTACGAACTAAATCAGAGCAAGACGCGCCACAAAAAGATCAAGGAGATCCAGGTCCAGGGGAACGTGCAGTGGATGTCCATCTTCAGCGACCGTCTCTGTGTGGGCTACCAGTCAGGTTTCTTAAAATACCCCCTCCATGGGGAGGGCAGCCCCTACAGCCTGCTCCACCCGGACGACCACACGCTCTCGTTTGTCTCACAGCAGCCAACCGATGCCATCTGCGCAGTCGAAATCTCAAACAAAGAATACCTGCTGTGTTTTAGCAGCGTCGGGGTTTACGTCGACTGCCAGGGCCGAAGATCCAGACAACAGGAGTTGATGTGGCCTGCAACTCCAACTTCTTGCTGTAAGTTGTGCTCTGCGTGGTTTTGCTGAAGTGCTCTCTGCTTGTATTGATAGCCACAGGAAGTGAAGTTCAGGGCTCGTTGCCTGACAAGGTAAATGAATGCTCTCGGCTCCTGTCACCATTTTTAATCTGCTCCAGAGAGTTTAATCCTTCATTTGTGCTAGTCCTGACAGCTTTGGCACTGACCTATACTGCTGGAACATAACGAGGAATCATGAGTCAGGATTTCTAACTCTAAAACAGCCAAAAGCTTCAGGTTCTACAGAGGCTGACAGGAACTTTATGTATTCACTGCTACCAGTGCTGGACTTTAAGTAAAAGTCTTGGAATGTGATTGTACTGTGGCTCAGCATGGTGGTTCCAGCTTTCTTCCTGCTGAGAGTTCAACTTGCTTTTCTCTTATGATATTTATTCCTACTTACTGGTCTGTTTTCTCTTTTCTTTCTTTATTCGTTCAATCTTTCTTCCTCAGCAGGTTTTGTCAACAGCCTTCTCATTCATCTCCTCTCTCCTTTTTAAAAGAGTCACTTTTTAAGTTTCCCTCCTGTCTCTCTCTTCCCTTCCAAAACCTACAGCATAGCAGGCAAGATAGAAAATATATTTCATAACCTTAAGGAAAAGTACTGTAACTTTTCAAGATTTTCATTTCCACCAAAGTCTGTTAAACATTTACCACACGTTATTTCAAAGCTGGGGTTTTATCTCTGTGATAGTTTGAGGGGAAAAAAACCAACCTGAATGTCTATCTTCTTCTCTTTAATGTCTTTCTGAATGCCAATAAAGATTAGCCAGGTTTGCACTCAGAAGAGTGAATGAGCTCAGTTCTATGCTGATTTTCAGAATAGTCTGCCGTCCTACCTCATTCTGGCAGCAGTCCAGTCACTCTGCAGAGGAGAGGAAGATTTCACCTTGTTTGAGTGAAGGTCCTTCTGAATAAGGAAGGAGCAACTTCTACAGGGTGTTTGCCACTTCTGGTTTACAAGCAATTTTAAACAATTGATCATTACAGTGGATTCAGACAATTAATTAATCAAAACAAAAGATTTTTGTGATAGATTGAAAAATGGGTATTTTTCACGTGTCATTCATCTATGCTGGCCATTGTTATTTGTGGAAGTTTTTTGATTGCCTTAAATGAAGTGACTTGATGCCATTCCAGTTCAGAATGGAGGTATATTTTATAGCAAAAGCTGTTACATTTAAACACATCTTGGATGCTCATGTTAGTCTTGGCAGACCACGGCAGTCTTGTTGCCGACATGGAAATACTGAATTCTCCTTTAGAAGTGGTCCCAGTGAAACAAATTTCGTCCTGGGGAAATGTGCCAGATAAGTAGCACAAGTATTCTCTTTACAATCCAGAAAATAAGAAGAGAGAATTAAAGCTAAGGAAACATGACTTTTATGACTGTCATGGTGCTTAGTTCCAACTGATGTTCATTTAGTGCATAGTCCAAAGACTCAGAGCTCAGTTCTTTCAAATGACAGTTATTAAATAGAGCAGTATATTTTCCTACCACATCATTTATAAAATATAAGCTCTTTTTAAAAATAGGGCTTTTAGGAGAAAAAGAACTTTGGAGCACATCAGTATTTGGCAGAGTAAACCGTAATCTCTTACAGTTCAGAAAGTAGTTAGGTTTGCAGCAAAGTTAAAAGAAAAGTCATGGAGGTTCTAAGTTTTTAGGTGATGCTGGTTTGCCTTCAGAGTAAATTTCTTGGTCATTTTTCACTTGAAACACATTTTTCAAAGACTATTGTTGGATTGTGGAGCATTGGGTTTGTTAAATTGTCTCTTGGATTGTGTCTGAAAGCACCTGACACTCTGCCACCTCATTCTCTGCCAGGTTACAATGCACCATACCTCTCTGTGTACAGTGAAAATGCAATTGATATCTTCGACGTGAACTCCATGGAGTGGATTCAAACTATTCCTCTCAAAAAGGTAACTTCTCATTTCAGTATGAGCCAAGGATTATGTCTGGACTCAATACTGCTTTAGAAGCCATCATTAAAACTGCTTGTGTAAACATAATTGAGCTAAAAGAAGAGCCTACTGCAAAGAAACTCATGCCTTTTTGTTTGAAATAGAAGGTACAAAATGTGTTTTTCATGTGGTTGCACTATTTTAGATGAATGGTCAGTCTGGACCATATGACTGTGTTAGATTTACTGATATTATTGTAATAATGAGAGCAGTTTCTTGGTATTAATTGCATATGGCTTCATTGGGACTGTTTGTTATTGACAGAGAATGGTGGATGTTAAGATAATTAAACAGGCCTTCAAAAATCTATCTCCTGCTGTTTGAGAATATTGTAGACAAATAGGGTTAGAACATTTTGTTTCCACCAGTAGACATACCAAAACCAGAATGATGTCAGGTTTGGATCTCTTATCAAAAGGATGATGTTTCTGAAAACTGACACTTCCTTGGTATTTACAAGGTGTTTGCTCAGCTGTATTTGGAAAGAAAAAAGAAAAATCATTATTTTCCCCGTGGTTTAGGCTGATTTCAGCTTTGTGTCAGGGTCAACATAATTCCTTTACTGGCATTCCAGTGACATAGAACTACAGAACATTGGCCCTGTGGTCTTGTGTTGGTCATTGAGTCTCTCTGCACATGAATTTCCCACATGTCAAATGCAGACCAGGGTAATCTGGCAGTGCTGTGAGGATACATAATGCAAAGATCAAGGTGCTCAGCTATGAACCATCTTAAGGAGAGAAGAAATCTGGATTTCTATGGGACAGTTCTTTCTGCTGTCCAGACTTTGAATTATTAAGCAGTTGGAGCATTTTTTTTTTCCTACACAGTAGAATGTGATTTAGTACTTTGATTAATATTTGGCTCAAGACTTCCCTTTTAATGGATGAAGCTACTTTTAGTAAACAGAATTACTACACTTAGGAGTCTCAAAGATGGCCATTTATTATGAAGAGCCTGTTTCTGACACAATTTACAGACTCAGAGTGTGGAATGCTTCTTTCATTTTTAATCAGGAAATCACAAATACAAGTAGGTTTTAGCAGTCTGTGTGTGCTTTTCCCTAGTTGCAGAGCATAATTGTGATATGGTACTAACACAAGATGAAAGCCCAGCTTATTGCTTCGTACATCTAATAGAAAAAAATAGAATTGATATATGAAGTAGTCCTCTAACAAAAGTACTTATATAAATTCTGGGAGGAATGGTGTTTAGCCTGTGTCTTAAAGTGGAATTTTACGTAACCCCCTCTGTACTCATTCTCAAAAAAAAAGTTTAAAATTTTTTTAAACTCTTCTTTGTGGCTTTAATGCCTTGGAATTGTTACTCTTGAGAGTATTACAAGGACTGGTTTTCCTTGTTTCAGGTACGACCCTTGAATACAGAAGGATCACTAAACCTTTTAGGCCTGGAGACAGTTAGATTAATATATTTCAAAAACAAAATGGCAGGTAAGTAAAGAAAAGCCAATTTTCATCATGCAAATTTTTATTTCGAAAGAGCATTTTTCTCTGCTTGCATCTGTGCATTGCAGAAAGGGATCTCTCAAATATATTTGTGCTTGTTAACTTGGGAAAAAGCCAAAGTTTATACATTCCACAGTGATTGCAATGGTGTCTGCTACTCTGAACTTTTTTTTCCTTTTGAATATTCAGTGAAGACTTGAATGAAGACTGGAACTGGAAAACAGAGTGACTAGACACCCTCCAAATGAGGGATCACCTGCCAGAATGCTGCCTAAAAAAAAGCCTGCACAATTAAAGACTTTCATAGTCATTTTGGCAGCACTACATCAAAATTAATACTACATGAAACCTAAACAAGTGTTTCCAAGCATTTTAAAATAATATAATGTTATGTGTTCACAATTTATTATTAGGGCCACCTATGACTGTATGCCACAGTTTTAGCTTCAGAAATCTATTTGTGTTATGAATCTCACTTTTTTTCTTTTTAGAGCCCATTTCATAAGCATGCTTCTGAGGAATTTCCTTAAACTTCTGTTTAAACTCTTGGGTGGAGAGGGGTCATGCTCTGTTTTAATAACCAAAAGCTATAATTTTTTATTAACAACTTTCTGAAAGTGGAAATAAACACTCTAGAAACATATACTGCTGCTGGCAGTGTTTCAGTGTTTATTTAAATTGCTAGCAAATTAGTACAAGAGGAATGGCAGTGGTAGAGAGGAGCAATATGTTGGAAGTATGTATAAAGAATTTTCAAGTCTAATAAAGACTGAACATTAAAAGTAGAGTTGATCTTAAGGAATGAAGAGATTTGAGTTCCATACAAAAAGTGTTTTGTTAGTGAGTAGTAGGTGTTGGGCATGTTCAAGTTTTTTAAGTGTCACGTTAGTCTCCCTATATATAAAACAAGACAGAGCAGTTGCAAACATTCACTCAAGGTAATACAACTCTTTTATTATTATCACTGTTTTCCTTTTTACATCTTTATTAAAGATGCCCTAGCCAGATGTACACATGGGGAAAAAAAATCTTCCCTTTTCCCACAGTTGCACCAAAAGACATCAGTGTTCAAACATTTCTAAAGGAGTAGTCTCTTTGGAGCAGGGGATGAATGAAAGAGAACCTTGCATTGAGTTTCCAGACAATTGGCAGAACAAGAATTTATGATTTTCAGTGAGAACTGCCAAGGAAATTTTGAGACCAGACTGGGATTCCCTTCCTGCCCACCTAAATGTTTGTTTCAAAGAATGATTCGGTGGTGTTTTGAGAACACAGGTGTGGCAGCTTGTGTGTGAAGAAGGGTTAAGTCTGTTGCTGTTTAACAGAGTAGTAGATAGTGCCCCAGGAAACCCATAAACCAAAGAATGTCTATTCAGGTTTGATGGGAAATGCATGGTGTCCAGCACTAGCAAGGGCAGAAGGAGAAAATGGGTTGCAATTCAAATCCTATGCATACCTGATGAATTGTCCCACTGGCTCACTGCACTGGTGTTGGTTTCAGAGGGGGATGAACTTGTGGTGCCCGAGACATCAGACAACAGCCGGAAGCAGATGGTTCGGAACATCAACAACAAGCGGCGCTACTCCTTCCGCGTGCCTGAGGAGGAGAGGATGCAGCAGAGGAGGTCTGTATTCCACCTGTACTTGTCCTCTGTCCATGCCTGTAGGCCCTGAAGGACAGTGACTGATGCCAGGGTCGTGCTCCAGGCGTGGCTTTCTGGAATGGCCATTCAGGTGTTTGTGTCTCTTCACTGCCGCGTTACTCCTCAGTGTTTAATTCGTGTTCATGCCAGTTTGGCTATGGATGTGCACTGGATGCACAATTAGTCCAGATTAATTGTGTGAAACGGCTGTAATTTGGAATGCATGTCTCCACCTACTGTATACAGGTGCATAGGTGTGCACATATACTGTGTATATATAAAGATCTCTAATAAACACTTTGCAAAAGGAGATTACATTGCTAACTATGCATATGGATTAATTGCTTTCAGACTCTGGTTCTGCTTTTCGTTCTGAAGGAGATTCTACTCTCAGCAGTACTCCAAGGCACCTGCTTTATACAGATTTAACTACATAAAGTTTCTATAAAACTCTGAAAACTCACCTCTTCAGAGGACGTAGGACTTCAGGGTGTATTTCTACTGGGAGTGTTTCGCAGGTTACAAACACTTTCCTAAATGGCAACAAAAATAGGTCTGCACTACTCACAGTGTTCACAGAGGATTTATTGACCGTTAACTATCACTCACTAAAAATGACCTGCTACTGTGCTAAGCCACACTCCAAGAACTGAGTATTTCACTTTTCTGGTTTCCAACGTCTTCCACCAGTGGTTGGCTCCTAGCTTGTCTTTGTTTTTTGGCTCTAAGGAAAGTAACAACTGTGTGCAGTGGAGATAAAATTCCATTTCTTGTCCTTGCCTTTTCTGGGTTGATTGATGTTTGGTCTCTTAAAATTTTATTTATTCTGAGTTCTGAAATGCATCCTTGCCATTTTGAAGAGCTTTTAATTCTGACCACAGACTGAGAAAGGTACTGCAGTATTATTTTAATTCTATTTTCATATTTTATACTTCATTTTCATTTCCACTTTGTAATGCATTACAAATAAGTTTGGCTTTTACTCATCTTACAGAGCTTTTTGTCAGCTCATAGTGGTTATATATATTCTTTGAATGTTAGTAACTACTGGGCATGGGCTGTTAGCCTGCAAACAGCATTCTTTTATCCTGGCTCCTTGCCCTGTCTTCAAACTGGAAGCTTCTCCAGGCCAGTACTGACAGCAGGGATTTATTGCTGTTAACGAGGTTAAATAGAGTCATAGTACCATGGAATCGTTTAGGTTGGAAAAGAGTAGTTAATTTCCATTTTAAAATAGCTGTTAATCAAAGCTGTACATGTTGTCTAAATGCCCATCCTCACGTCGAAGGAAACACCTAAACAAAGTATTTTTTCTTCCAGGGAGATGCTACGCGATCCAGAAATGAGAAATAAGTTAATTTCTAACCCAACTAATTTTAACCACATAGCACATATGGGTCCAGGAGATGGTATTCAGATTCTCAAAGACCTTCCAATGGTAAGTACAAAAGGACATGTGAGAGTGGCTGACTGCTGCAGAGGCTGCAAATAAGTGAGAGAAAAACAAGAACGATTTTAGTGTATGATCAGAGTGTTGGTGTATTTCCCATCAGGAACAGTGTGACAAGGGAAATGGAGCTAAAAATGCTCTGCTCTATGTAATAAAATTTAAGCAAGGAGGATGACACTTAAGCAGTGAGTGGAGGAGTGCCTAATGCCTCTGGAGTTTTAAGACAGGTTGGCCTCGCAGTGTTGATGGTAATTTTTATGACCTATATGAAGGGGCAAAACTAAGAGGATTTGGGCCTGTGCTTTTTGTGGGATGGAAAGAGAAATTAATTTCTTCATGAACTGTAGTTCAATTCCTTGTTCCTCCTTCCATCTTTAGCACCAAGTTAGCATCTGTCTTTACAGCCTGTTTTCTTGTAGCACTTTAATAGTGTGTTGTTCCCAAATTTCTTTCCATGCCAAATATGTTATTTTTCATATTGTCTCCAAATTAACTAGTCCCAATGAAACAGAACTTCTTGCATAAAAACTAACCTTTTAAGTTGAAAAATGGAAAAAGAAAATATGTAATAGCACATGCACATGTTCATTTCCATAAAGCCTTATGTAGGAAATATTCACTTGGAAATTACTGAAATTTTTGATGAGCTGAAGACCGATTAATACTTTGTATCATACTGCTTGCTGCAAGCTACCTTGAGCATATGTTTGTGTGTTGTGTATTGTTTTCTAAATCACCCACAGTGACAAAGATGTGATTCAGAAGATGCTAATTAGCACTGTGAGACAGATGAGATGTTAGGCTATCAGACAGATGAAGTGAGTACCAGTATAAGATCACAGACATTAGCACAGAACTGCTGTCTAAAGTGATCATGGTTACTACTTTGAGTTTATGCAGGAGGAAGTAGATGCTGAAATTGGGGTTTTCTGATGCTGAAAAGCACAAAGGAAACGACAGTAAGACTGGAAAATAAAGTGAAGTGTGCAGTTGAACTAGTTAAGGGGCTTAGGAGCATAATCTCTGGTCTTTGGATACTCATTTTACCTCACTTTTGCAGCAAATGGTGCTTTTATGTTACACTTGACTGTAAAGTCTGCACATTGATTTACTTTAAATCTCGTATTAGACACACTCTGAGAAAACTCTCAATAACAAATATGTTCAGTGTAATGAGAAGAAAACCAATATTGTATTTGTGTATATTTATAAATGATAATTTTTATAAATGAATAAATAATGAAGGAACTGTTTATAGAAAACACATGACAAATCCAAGAGAAGTTGGCAGATAGTGTTTATCTTACCTGGATGCAAGACTGCATATGTCTTAATGTCTGACAAAGAATGACAGTTTGCTTCAGGGCAGGATGTAGATCAGAACCTTTCTTCACTTTTCCATTTCTGGTGGGTTCTGTACAAAGTTTGTGGCTCTTGTCAAGCAGAGAAAATAATCTGCTACCACTAAAGGTAAAGCAAAAATCTTCCTGAGTCACACCAACAGTAGTTGAAAGTTTGTGGCAATCAAAAGCTTACTCAAGCCCCAACTCTAACAAGTGTAAAACAAGGAATGATTCTGTCTATTGAAGGGGATTCTCTACATCATTTCTTCAGCAATGTCATCTCTAAATGGCTTTTAGCTTTTAATTAATTCTCATTTCGCTAGCCTTGTGTTGTCTCAAAGGTCCTGTTTTAAGTTAGGACTGGTACTATTGATACTGGTACTTGATGCTATTACCAATCAATATGATGTTTTGAAAAAAATTCATGAGTCACTTTCCACACATAAAAGTCATGAGAAGACAGTAGAGAATGTGTACAATATACAGTTGATTCCTTCACTTGCACCACTGCTGGAATTTCTTTTTTTAAAAGTTACTATTAAGACCTCATTTTTGAAAGTAAGTATCAATCCTAATGCTGGGAGATGTCACTGCAGACAAAGGGAATTTGTTGTGTATTTTTCCGTCAGTTCCTTGCAATGTCATATTGGTTTTGTATTCCTGACTTAATGGGTACAGAATTGCATCAAGCACAGGACTTGGAAGTGCGGGAATTTGAAATTGTAACTTGAAATTAGGAAATAAATGTTCTGTCAACAGCTACTTCAGTCCAGGCAGCTTTTTCTTTTCCAGTAGCTTCCTGTAAGGTATTTGCCTGGACTGAGTTGTCATTTAGTCCATTCCAGATTATATACTTTGTTTCTCAGGAACAAAAATAGAAGAAAAGGAGTTGTGTGTGCATTTGAGGCTATGTATTGAGTCTAGTGTTTTATTGGAAAGAAATTTAGAATCAGAAGAGGCAATGGAAACAGAGGATGTTTCCTGGAAAATCAGTACACAAGGTAAATAATAATCATCCAACCCTGTGTACAGTTCATCTGTATGGTGGTTCCTTTTCTAGGACATGGAATTATTTCTCTAGTTTCATAGCTTATTCCAAAAGGTGAAAAGCTTGGGGGGAATTGTGTGCTGCTTAGCATGTTGTCATGATTTTGCAGCTGGAACACCTTCTTTGTATTTTTTAATAGATTAGCATGGTTCAGAAGATAAGGTATTTATTTTTAACAAACTGTCTGAAAGATTGCAGCATTTTACTTTGGGAATGCCTGTTTTGGTTTATGGAAGCAGATGGTAAAATACATTTTTGCATTTAAAGAGGGCTGTGGCTGGGGGGAGCAAGCAGTGCAAGGCTAATAGTCTTCTGGAATTCTCTTTATCCAGATATTTTAGGTGGTACAGCTTCTTTTTCTCTGGGATACTGGAATAGAGAAAGTATATGAAAGAGTGGAGTGAGTCTTTTTGTTTGCAGTTTCTTCTGGTTAATCTGAGCAGCTTCAAATTTGACTGGGTCTACCAGGAGAAACTTTTCACCCAGCATGAGCTTTCACTGAAGTCAGTGTAGTGCTGTGTGGGCAAAAGGGTCCTTAGTAATAAACAGGTTTTAATAGAGAATAGATATTTTAATTTCTGTTGAATGAGATTGTCATAAGCTAAATAGCCAGCTCAGCCCAGCTTTTATACATGGGACAACTTCATAAAGCAAATGACAATTTATGTATCTATATGTATGTATTTATATTTATTCATTCAAATATACATACTCACTTCATAGATGCAATGTGAATCTGAACAAAACTTACCTCTGCAGCCCTTTTTCACTGCCTTTTTCGGGGAAATGCCAAGAATTGAGTGAAGCCAGAGTTAGAACTGGTAGTTATGTTACCCTTGGTGGGTGGGCTGGGCTGTGTCCATGGGCAGGAGGGGACCTGCTCTTGTGCTGCCCTAAGCTCTGGCCTGGTGGGTGCAGAGCCTGCTTGCTCTCTGCCCGCCGATGTTTTAATGTTGTTTTTTAAAAGGGCAGCCTTAGAGAGTTTAATTTGTGCTGTAACCAGAATAAATGGAGTGATTGAAACTCTCTTGCACTATTTGATGTGTTATATCATGTGCATATATATGTGCAACATACCTGCCTGTGTGTTTTCCCTTGCTGGTGCAGCCACAGAAGGGGGAAAGATGCTTTCTCTGTGTGTTGTTTTCCAGGTGTTGGTATGCACCAGACATGTTGATGTGTTTGTGGGAAGTTGCAGTCAATTAGCCTACGTTGTTCTATGAACAGATACCCTTGACTTCAGTATAGCCCTGTGTTTGGGCAGAACCATGCCCAAGGCTCAGAGAGAGATCAGATTTAGGAGTTTTCAGGCAACTGTGAATTTGCATTCTTCTTTTCTTCATGGTGAATTCTGACTGAGACTGGACACTGACATTCTGGCTTTGACACGTGTTTGTGTTTGCAGCACAACTGAAACCAGAAGTTCTTGTTGCCTGTCAGCAGAGTAATCAGTACATATTTGTGTTTTATTGCTGTGGATCTGGGTCACTGTCTTGTTTTGTACAATTTGGAATCCTTCCTGTTAGTATATCCCCCAACTTATTTGTTTACATGTTTTTCTTCCCTAGCAGCCTGTCACCAATTAACCTGGCCGTACAGTCTGGCCTCCCTTCTGCCCTCTTGTCCCTTGAAGCCACTTTATCGTGGATGCTCCTTTGTAGTGAAGATCTGAAATCTGGAACTGCACTTACTGCAGCACAAACCACCTCTCTGTGTACATCAGATGTACAGGATTGATTTTGCTTTCATATTCTGCATGCCTAAGTATTTTTATATACAAAAGCTGGTCTTGACTGCCATTATATTTGAACATTATGCTTCAGTTTGACCTCATTATACATGAGCCATTCTACTTCCATTCTAGATGATGTGTGAAGCTTTGCTTGTTTCAATTGAGAAACTTTTAGAGTAAATGAATACTTATCTGTATTTGGTATTCTTTAAAGAAAATGGAAAACCCGTGCATGCATCTAATGGTGGAGTCCATGGAGAAAGTTCCATGGAGTATCATTTTTAAAATGTTGCCATATCGTGGCTTTCTCACATTCATGAATGCTGGCTAAATATTTTCATGGTCTGCAGCTGGCCTTCCCTCTGCTTTTTAGCTTGTGATTTTAGACACTGCCATATCTCCCTTATTGGCTTTTAGGAATGTAGCTGGCTTTGCTGCCAGTTCTCTGTTGTGAGCAGATAACTCAGCAAAGTCTGCTGTCCTGGACCATTTTGGAATGGTGGCTTCTTGTACTGATATTTAGATGCTGCTAAAGTTACTAATAATAATTTAATGTATATTATGTCTTATATGCCATAATGTGGTAATTGATGTTTTGGTTAACAGGCAAAGCCTCATAAGAACTATGTGTTTTAAATTTTAAAAAAAGTTGGATTTTACCAGCTGAAATGAAGAGAACAGTAACAATAATGTTTGATATAATATGTATTGGGATGTGACTTAATGTTCTTCCAGACTTTAATACGTTCCACATACAAAAAGTAGTGCCTTAGGTTTAGCGGAGGGGTAAGCTATATTTTTACCATATTTTATATTTTAAGTCCTAACATTTCTAATGTTACTCAGAAATACCTGTTTTAAGGAGATGAAGTCAGTTGGACGAGGGGAAGAGGAACTTAGAAGTTAGAAAGGAGAAAAGGTGTTCTGATTTGCTGGTGTCCATGGGAAACCACCCCAGTGCAGTTCAGCTGACCTGCTGAGCTTGTACAGATGGCACAGGGAGGGAGACCAAGCCTTGAAACACTCTTCCATTAAATCTGGATTTAGATGACTTTAAATTACAAGAGCACTTGTGTCAGCACATTCCATAGAGATGAATTAGAAACTGTTCCTGTTTGATTTGCAGGGTTATTTCTCCCTTCTCCTTCTTTATGTCACACTTCGGGAGCACACTGTTCAGTTGACCTATTAAAAACATTTGAATTTCCCAGTATTTTCACACCTTATGTGCTAAGGAAGGGCCTGATCCTCTGTGGCACAAGGACAGCAGTTTCAGGTCACTTGGCACTGTCAGGATTAAGGGAATGTGCAGCAGGACATGGGCTTTGTGTCACCTGTCTGCAGAGAGGGAATTGTCCCAGTGGCCTGACACTAACCCCTTCATCTTCCCACACAGCCTGTGTCCCCACCCTGTCAAAACACTGTTCCCTCCTGTTGGAAATACTCTGTGTTTGTTGTACGGGTGATAATTTTAATGGAATCACTAAAATGCATGAATAACAGAAGGAAATCTCTTAACGATCTCTAACTGCTGTGTATTCTCATCTTTTCTTCTCCCCACACCATCTCACCTCTGTTCACCTTCCTTTGTTTGTGTTATGTCTATTTTAGATTGTAAGCTCCTCAAGGCAGGGAACTGATGCTTCTCAACTGTCTGTAAAGCACCTTTTACAACTGTGGTGCTCTTTGAAATATCAAAAAATAATAAATATTAGAATCGATTCCCAATGAGTTTAAAAGTTTTATTTGTTTCTAATGTTTTAGCAACAGCAGGGGCAGCAGGCCCATCAGACTGTGTGTCAGGAAGGTGCTCAGAGGACTGGGGGTGGCAGTGTCAGACCCTGTGTGCTGGTGGCCAGCAGGGTTTGCTGTCTGCTGTCCCTGCTCCGTGTTTGCTCTTGTGGAACTGCTGGTGCCGGTGTAACCTGTACAACCATCCTTCATTGCTTTCTCTCTCTGTTGTCTTTGATAGCAGCGTTCCCCTTATCAATTCCCTCATCATCACTCCCGTCTGATCTCCTCTCCGAGCAACTTTGAGCACATCTACCACATGACTGTTAATTCAGCTGAAAAATTCCTCTCTTACGATTCCATACACCCTGCATTTTCCCCGCCTCCACGCTCTGTCCTCGGTACTCCAGACTTTGTGACTCTGAGGGTATGAACGGCCGAGTCAGGTGTTCACTCTACTAACACTGTGTGGTTTTCCTTTTGCCTGGCTATTAACATGGGAGAAAACCCCTTGTAAGCTCTTCCTTCACCCCTTCACTTCCTTTTGTCCCACACAATTTACTTTCTGCTGCCAGCCTGCGGGCTTCCCACAGCTCTGACCTGCCGAGAAACGGACACTTCATGGCCTTAGGAAAAAGTAGTTTGTAACAACTGGGCTGAACCTTTTGCTACAAGAAAAACCTTTTTAATCACCTTGAAGGCTGTGGGAATTTTAAATGATAAGTTCTCTGTTCCACAGTGTTCAACCTCCAGCGGTTAGTAGCAGGTGCTGCTTATCAGGTTGAATTAGGAAAAGATTCTGGACCTGTCTGTGTTGGACCAAACTTTCAAGCTGTTTGTTTATGATGAATTCATGTGGAATGTAAGAATTTGTGCACAGTGCTGTACACAGATGGAGACAGAGAGACCCAGGTAGTGCTTCAGGTAGCAGTTTCTAGGTAAAAATAAATAAGTAAAATTAGAACGTGTAGAAACGAGAAAAAAACTAAAGATGATGGCAACTCGCTGGCTAAGATTCTCTTAACCCTGGTAGTTTTAGGCAGAGGTTGAGATAGGATACTGTTCTGTAGGCATCCTTCCAGTTGCAATGTAGATTGGAAGGATAGAAGTGATCTTTTTTCTTGTATTGATGCATCCTGGTCTGACTCCATGGGGGCTGCTGTGTCCTGTAGTGAAGCAGTGTACTGTGCTGTGGCCTGCAGTTCTGCTTGGGACAGACTCCCAGATAGATCAGGAATAACCTGTAGAAAGATGTATGTGGAGTTGTTTGTTGTGTGCTCAGGGTTTGTGTGGCTCCAAGCCATGTCCATTGCTGGGATGGGAACGTTGCTCTTGTTTTCTGTGGCCTTTGGACAGCCCTCAGACAAGCATGGCAAACCTTCACTGCCAGACTGCTTTGAGTGCCTCTGGGCTGCTATGCTGGGTCCCTGTCGCCAGGAAGGTTTTGGAAACATACCTGCATCCAACACTAGACAGAACTTAAGAATGCAGGAGATAAATGAATCTTTTCCATATGGCTCCAAAACCAATTTGCACAGCTAAGCTTTGACTGGTTTCGTGCATGGTCATGTGTCACTGCTGTGAGGTCCCAGTTGTCACAACCATTAACATTCAGAAATGTTTTGGAAAACATGCCCTGTGATGACAGGTCTGCATCCATCCTGGCTCTTCTGGTAGGAGGAGAGGTGCAGGGACACAAGAGGAATGCTCTGTTGAAATGCAAAAAAAAATACTGTTAAGTTGAATTGAAAGCTGTTTCTCTTCTAGAGGGTCACTGAAGCTGTATTTCAGTTCTGGTTTTAATAGGGTTATTTTAATCCATTTGTACCATAAAATTCTCTGTGTTTAATATGCAGTGATGTATCACTGGACTGTGACCCTCCCTCTACCTTCCCTTTCTCATGTGAGTAGTCTCCCTGGGATCAGTAAGGAATGACCCCTGGTGCTTCAGACAGTAACTCTCCATTTTTTCTTCAGGAGCATCCTGCAGCCTACTAGCATAAATTGGAGGGAAAAAAAAGTGAAGTGGGCCACCTGGAGTGTCGAGATCCTGTCCCTGTTAGCTCCTTGGAGCACTGGAGGTTTAGTCTTGTATGAAGAAAAGTGTTTGTCTGCGTTGTGGCTGGAGGGTAGAGGTGCTGTAAGCTGTATGGAAAGCCAGGCTGTCAGTTTGGTTTCATGTCTGTCCATCCTCCCTCTGTGTTTGGAGATGTGAGTGTAAGAAGGGTACTGTGGTCCCAGGTAGGCTCGGATATTGGAACCAGAACAGAGGGGAACCCACAGGGGAGTGGAAAAATGACCTGTTGAAGTGGGCTCTTAGATTGTGTCATATTGTTGCCTTGCTCTTTTCAGCTGCAAAGAGCAAGGCAACATCATATTATTTCATGGAAGAATTAAAAGCTGAGGTTTATAGTGTGATGAACAGAATGCTACTTTAAAACAAAAAGAAACGCACATCCCCCCCACCACTACCAAAAAAAGAACAAGCAGCACGATGGACAGAGGAACAGAGGCAGAGCAGTTCCTGTCGGTGCTGTACCTGTCCAGTCAGACCCTGTCCCTCACCCCCATGCTAGAGAAGGTGCCCAGGGAGCAGCTGGAGTGGGAGCAGAGGCTCCATAATGCTGGCAGTGACTGCACCCACATAACCCACAGCTCCATTCTCCCACTGGAGTGGGATCCACCCAGCTGATCTGGGCCTCTCACCCTATTTTGCAGTAATTCACTTGGTTCAGCAGCAGCTTCTCTGCTGCTGCTTTTTTCCCCCCTCTTGTCTCACCTTTCTCCATTTGGTTCAGCAGTGGGGATGAATTTTCCTGCTAGGATTTGAATTGTTGCTCAAAATGAGGGGTTTTTGTCTCTCTAAGTAAAGCAAGCTCAGGTTTCCTTTTGTTTTCTGTGTTTTTAACTTGCTGCATTGTGCTGCTTTGTAACTACCGCTAATAATCGCCGTTTATTTTCCTTTGAATCCCCTTCCTGCATCATGTGCATACCACTTCCAGGAGGTTTGGTCCAAGATGCCAGCATCTCTGGCATGTGCTTATTTTATTTTCAGAACAAAGAACGATAAAAGATTTGCTTTGTGGAGACTTTCTACGAGGAATTACATGGACGTTGCGAACTGAGGTCATGAAAAACAATCCTCTTTAGAACACACTGTTAAAACAAATGAGTCTTTTTTGTGCACCCACCCATCCCCTCCTTCCCCTGATGCCTGTATGTTGTCTGCTCAGTCCCTGTGAAGGAGGTTAATCACCTTATCATTAAAGATAATTGTTCTCTTTGCAAAATGAACCACTGTAGGTTTACACCAGCCTTGCAACCCCAGTGTACTAACTCCAGTGCACACGCTGGCATGGTGCTGCACTTGGCTTTCATTCCCCTCTCAAAACACAGCAGTAACTTATTCCTCAGCCCCTCAGTTCCTTTGTGTATTGCCAGGGGAGTGAGCCTCCATGGTTTAGGTACAGCCAGGATGCTAATACCCTGCATCTCAATTATTACATGGTGAAGAAGGAGGAACTCAGTATTTTGTACTACAAAGTAGGTTCGTTGTTCACATTTAAAAACACAAAAAGGGGGGGAAGTAAGCAAGAGACAGCAATATAATCACACAAATAATTTAAGAGACTTTTTCAAGCCTTTAGGTATAAATCCTCATAGTGCAGCCGTGGAGTAAGGGAGAATTAAGCAGGGCTTTTTCTTTGTTAAGGTTTCTGATTCTCTTTTGCTGGTGTTTGAGAGAGATCTGGGAACAGAGGAGAGATTTTAATTCTTATTTGCTGCACTTTAAAAACCAGCCATTTCTGGCCCGCTGTGGGAATGAAAAGCCAAGGGTTGACTGTAGGACCAAAGGGGTCTGTCAGAGCAATGATTCTAAGGATCATTGTAAGACTGGATTTGGCAGCAGGTTGGTAAAAATTATCTGATAAAGTCTTACAAAGCCTCTATTTAATTATCCATTTTTAAATACAGACAGAGACGTGGGTAGTACCTGAGGGTGTCTGAGAATACCCTTGTGGGGTTGGAATCTTTGTTCTGGTCTGAAATTTTGATAACAGCCTAGTTTAAAGAAGCGTGGCAATTGCAACATATTGTTTTACATGTGGCTACTTCACCTCACAGTGAGGATGGGGAAATAATTAAATATAAATAGGAAGAAATGAACAGTTATTACAGAGGGGGGGGACTGTACAGGGGAAAGAAAGTCATGCTCAGAGCTACCTGCAGCTCTTTTTGCATTGTGCATCTATGAAGGTTCCCTGAACCTAACTGCAGTTAATGGTATTGACTTACTAGTGCAAATCATGCTCGGAGCAGGATGAAGTCTCATATTTAGCCAGAGCTGAAATGATACACAGGGGCAAGTCCCTCTGGGTAAGAAGCCAGCTCATACACAGAGAGGGGGCCTAAATAATCTGAGAAGTCTTTTCCCCTAAGGTTCAGCTGTAAGTTAACAGAAGCAGAAATAAAATCTCTGAGAACTCACTTTAAAGTACTTTTCCCTTCTTATAAAGACAACTTGTGTTTAAGGAACTACCATATCCAGGTAGGGAAATCATGGTTTATCTCTTCCCTCAGTAAAGGACCACTTCAATTCAGTGACTTGTTAATTTAGAAAATCACATTGGAACTCTCAGGACGCAAAACAGGAGCAATAATCAAAATACAGAGTAAAACAGTGGCATGTGCTCTGGTCATCCTCTGAGCAGGCTGAAAACAGGAAGCTGCTTCTCACTTTGACTCAGCTGATGTAGGTTTGGAGGGATGCTGTTACAACCTTTGGAATTTCATAAGTAATTGATTTACAGATTGATCCACTCCATTCGTAACTCTGCAAGCATTGGCGATTAACCAGGTTATTGTACAAAGCTACACAATCATGGCACAAATGATGGCATTAAAGAGAAATTTTAATAAGATCCTTGGAAGCTTGCATTCAGAAAACAGGCATTATGCAACGTAACTTAAGCATATCTACAGCAGCTTAATTAGGCTTGCAAACCATCCTCTCGAGGAAATTCTGGAATTATTAAGCATATTCTATCAGTTGCCTGCATATGTCCATGTAATTCAGCACTTCACTGCCGCGTTGCGTGTGCTGCTGGTCTCTGCACTAAACTGCAGAACGTTATTTTGCGAATTTTGCTGACTTGCTGCCCAGATACTCAGCTCCGGTAAGGTCGGGGGTTCCACGTGCTTTGGGCCCTTGGTGCACAGAAGGGCAGCTTGAGGCAGCAGTCAGTAAGGAGAGGTGTGGTGTGTGTCTGCGTTTCAGAACCTGCGGCCGCAGGAGAGCCGGACCGTGTTCAGCGGCTCCGTCAGCATCCCGTCGATCACCAAGGCACGCACGGAGCCCGGGCGGTCCATGAGCGCCAGCAGCGGCCTGGCAGCACGTAAGCAAACTCAGCTCTCTTGCTTTGGGGGCTGTGCACAGGGGTTGCAGGGGAAGGGCTGCCTGCAGTTGCTTCTGTCCGTGCTGGATAAGGATTTTCTGCCTGACTGCACTCCTGCTGAGGGCCGACAGAGTATTTTCATCTTGCTTTCAAAGGAGCACGTGAATAAGCAGGTAGTGCTTTTGAGAGTCCCACATTTGTGATTTGTCAATTTTTTGAATGGATGTTAGAATTAAAATTACATTCTTAGCCTCAGGACTACTTTCCTCCTGCTCAAGTGTTTTAAGTCAGTGACAAGCTGTTCACAAGCTCCATGGTTATTAATTTTGTTGCTGAGCCGTGTAGAGCTGGATGCCTCTCTTTCCTCTAGTGCAAAGGTAAAGCCATAGAGAACTGGCCGCTGGGATGGAAGAGTGGCACTGCATTGGAAACACCTTTCCTAGTGCTGCCATGCTGCCTTCGTGTGCCAGAGTCAGCACACAGGCAAGGGACTGAGGAATAGACCATGTGGAAATAGAGGCAAGGCTGGTGTCCCAGCTTTTCTATAGGATTTTCTGTTCCTGTGGCACACACCATATTTGCTGCATGTTTCCAAATGCTCGCAGAAAGCAAATGGTGAGTCTGCTGGTACAGCTCCCTGGAAAAGAGGCCACTGGAACTAGGCTGCCAGCACATTTGTTGGGAACACAGGACTGTGTCTGTGTTGGGTAAAGTGTTTTCATGCTGACATGCCAAGGGAGGGACTGGAGAATCCACAGCAAAAACTGCGGCAGACAAGATAAAGTCCCACACAGCCTGCAAGCCATGAGCTGAGCAGCTTGGGACACGCTGGAGGAAAGCAGAACCTGCAAGAGAAAGAACAAAGCCCTGGTGTGTTGGGTGGGCTGTAACACCGTTCCCTTCCTCTGGGTGCCGTAGGATCGTCCGCGCAGAACGGCAGCGCTCTGCGGAGGGAGTTCTCGGGAGGGAGCTACGGAGCCAAGCGGCAGCCCATGGCATCGCCCTCAGACGGCTCCCTGTCCTCGGGGGGCCTGGACCAGGGCAGCGATGCTCCAACAAGGGACTACGAGCGAGAGGTGAGTGACAGCACAAAAGGGAGAAGCCTTCAGGTGATAAAGATGGAAGGAAGTTAAATCCTGGCATGGGTTTGGCTACAAGTTTGGGAGTTGCTGACAGTGAAGAGATGGATTTCCTGTATTGCAGGCTGTCCTGATAAAAGACTTAGGTCAAACTGTGTTAACTGTGGTGCTGATACTTAACGTGCAGAAACAGCTCTCTGCACTCCTTACCTGGAGGTAAATGGCTGGGAAGGCTCCCTGGCCCAGTAACAGCTTGATACTGATGTATCACAGTGGAGTGGTGATATTCCTTCTGACCTTCATTTGCAAAGATTCATAAGCTACCTTAGCAGCCATTTCACAGGAGGCATTTTGTACTCAGAAGCTAACAAGGTAAACTAAGGATTATAGTTTCATTTAGAGCAGAAACTGGATTTAATAATTTCTGTTCTGTGCAGTCAAGAGTATCATTATGAGAGGATTGAAATCCTGCCCAGTGCTAAACTCAGTCTCTCCAGCCAAGAATGTTTTACATGGGAGGGTTCAATCTGAAGCTGACCAGCAAAACTTTCCCAACCCATTTTCTTACCAAGGAGTGTGAAAATTAGAGGTCACACAGACTTTTCATGGTACTGGATAGATCCTGCCAGTTGAAGCTGGAAGGCAACTGTCAGCCCAAATTCAGGGTCAGGGTAGCATTCTACTGTGCTCTGCAAGATCCAGCTGGAGTAACTCGATAGGATGCTTTGAATTGATACCCTGGGCTTAACATAGAAGAGGGAGCTGTAATGAAGCCACAAAGATTTCTCAGTTTTGAAGAGAGCATCTTGATCACAATCTGTGAAAAGGCAGGAGCTGTTGTAGCTTCACAGGCAGCCTGAAGCTGCACACTCTGCTGACCAGGCCGCCCTTGGAAACACACAGACTGCCAAAATCCCACTGGTGCTGTGTCCTTACATCAGCATCACTTATGCCTGCTGAAAGCAGAGGGATCTGACCATTTACTCCTGTGTCTTCGTGGACCAGGGAATTGTGAGCAAAAGATTCCTCAGTATTTTTGGACACAAGCAAAATCTGTAGAGGCCTTTGAATCCAGTCACTGTTGCTCACACACTCTCAGTCACTCTCAAACTTGCTATCCTGTTACTTACTGGTGGTTTTGTTTGTCTTTGGGCTGCAGGACTCTGACTCTCCGAGACACTCTACAGCATCGAACAGCTCCAACCTCAGCAGCCCTCCCAGCCCGGTTTCTC
Source organism: Climacteris rufus (assembly GCA_013398175.1). Taxonomy (NCBI): domain Eukaryota; kingdom Metazoa; phylum Chordata; class Aves; order Passeriformes; family Climacteridae; genus Climacteris; species Climacteris rufus. Next base: position 420,135 of record VZRZ01001922.1, on the reverse strand, counting down.
CTCACAAGACCAAGAGCCTCTCCCTGGAGAGCTCTGACCACGTGAGTTGGGACTCATGAACTGCTTCAGCATTCAGATTTGACATCACATCAGCTTGCTGTCCCCATGGCTGTCCCCTTCACTTGCTCCAGTTCTCACCTTCATCCTCCTAACCCTCCCCATTCCCTGTCTGAAAACGACCTGGGAGTTGGGTACAGAGGAAGGTAAAAGCTGGTTGTCTTCAGCACCGTTCGGCACTGCCTCACCCTCCCTTCCCCAGATCTGACAGCAGCAAATGAGCAAAGCTAGGGTGTTGGTAAATATCAGATGCTGTAGATTTGTATTAGTATTGGTTTCATTTTTGTGGTTACAGCTGCTTCATTTTTAAAGACATATTTATCCCACTCCCACTTCCCAAAAGGTAGCGTAAGTAGACCAGACCAGTATCAACAAGAGAAAATTCAGAGGGATTTTGTTTTCATACAATAGCTCATTGTACTGTACAAAAGTAGCACAGACCCCTTCCCCTCCATGGGGAATGATCAGTATGTCAGAGGCACATAAAAGCTTTCAGCCACCACGTTTGAATGTCAATCTGATTGTCGCCAGCAAATCCTTATTGATTAAAATGATGCATATTTTACTACAGTACAGAGTTTAAATAAATACGCAGATGTTAGAGTAAAATACGTATGTATATATTCAAAGAGAAAAGCATTGTGTATGCAGCAGAAGATGGATGCTTATTTAAGAGAGCCTTTAATTTAAGATTTGTGTTGTCCCTGTTTTCATGCTCGGTAAGACACAGACTCGGAGGCCTGGCCTAAAACCTCCCGCAGGACAGAGGTTCCGTGTGCTTTCACAACACTTCTCTCCTTCTGGCCGTAGCATAACTGCAGCTGTAATTCCTCCTTCCCTGGCAGTCCCCATCCTTGGCATCAGTGACAACAATTGGAAGCAAGGCCCTGTCCCACCAGGCCGGGCGCCGGTCAGCCCGGCAGCTGCCCCGGTTCCGTGCGTGCTTCCTGTGAGCTGGAGCCTTCCAGCAGCTACAGGAGAGGTCCTCCAGGCAGCAAGGGACTTCAGGGCAGCTGGATTCAGCAGGAAAACTGTTCCCTGGGTCAGCCTTTGAGCAGGTTTAGCGTGGAAGGGAGCAGTCTTCCACTTCTCCTTGACCATCCCTAAGCAGGAAACTCCTACTGTCGTTACCAAATACTGGTTGCTAATACCCATCAGCCAAACGAGTGCCCTTAGCCCAAAGCTGGCCTGGCTGGCTTTGCTGTCACTGTAGCAACGAAGAACCTTGAAGACTGACCTCACACTGTTCACACTGTGGTAGTCAAAGATGCCTAGTGACCCACAACTGCCGTGCTGGCAAGGCTGGTTTTCCTCTCCCCCCTACCTGAGCTGTGGGTTTGTGCAATTTGCAGTTGTTTCTATGTGCTCACCTGCTGTTTGGTTCCAAAAGCAGGGCAGGTTGGAGGGCAGGAAGTATTGCAGTGGAAGACAGAGCCCACTGAAGTTGCAAAAATAAATAAAAAGCTGAAGTGGTCACTCAGTCAACAGAATAAAATGAAAACTTGATGCAGAAATGTATGGTAAGAGGAAGATGTCTCTTCCGTTTAGTTAGCAAGGCAGATGTGTTTTTCATTTGGGATGAGCCTCTCTTCTCAGTAGTGTTGTTGCTGACTTCATACTATGACCATACTCAAACACATAAGGGCTTTTTGTATTTAGAATGTTGGGTCTTGTGGGTTTTGGAAACTTGTTATGGCTCCTGTTAAACCATTCTGTATTCTTGCAGTCAGCAGTTATGTAGAGTTTCACCCACACAGAGATGTTTGGAGTTTTGCAGTTTCTGTCTTCCCTAATAGAAGTTTGTAGGTAAGTTCAAACCATGTACAGTAATTTCCAGGTATGATCTAAATGTGACATAGGGAACAAGACACAGATCGTTGAATCCATTTAATCATGCTGGGTCTCCTAGGTAAGATTTCTCTTTCACTCTGAATCAAGAGGCTTATCCAAGTTTAAGCTCATTCAATGTTTTTTTGGGCCAGGAATTCAAGAAATTATTGTAGAAACCATCATATCAAAAGCCTGTCTCTCTCCTCTTTGGGTATTTCAGAGTGGCAAGCTGATTATGTTGTTTGCTTTCACTCCAAACGTACTACTTTTGCAAGCCTGGCATTTGAAATTAAAAGCTTTAGCAAAACAGCAAAGCATTTGAAAGTAATTTCTCCCAGAAAAGTTTATGTACTTCTGAGGGACAGATAGGCAGGGCATTATTGGCATAATTGAAATTCCACATCAGCTTCTTCTTAAAGGCTGCATATTGCTTCAAGTATAGCCACTGCTTTTTCCCCACAATTCCCTTGTTTTGGTGAAGCATGTCCACACACTTTTCAAAGCCTTTGCAGACTAGTTTTGTATTTACTGTATGTTGTATTTAAACAATAATCTTATTTTGATGTTGAGAGAAGGCATTTAAACAGCAGTCATTGAAGACAGAGCAGCCTGCATGGCAGTCCCCTGAGAGAGGGTCACAGGGTCTTTTTTCATGGACTTTTTTTGTTTTGCAGTTGTGCTAAAGCTCTGTCTGAAAATGGAACCCAAAGAGCCACGACACAGCAAAAATTACACTGAGTAAACCCCTTTGTTTACTCCATTTTGGTGCCTGCAATCTGTTGATATCACAGCCTGGCATTTTCAGGCAGAGCCTAGGTCAGCTGTGTTACAACACTAAGCTCAGAGGATGAGAGCTCCACAGGCATACCCTGTTTGTACACTACAATGTCTAAGCCTCAGCAGCCTCCTTTAGCATTTATTTAATCATTAGCTTGCTCCCTGTGCATTTTTATGCATGTCTGTTCAGAAGAGAAACAGCAACTGTTCTCTCAGTTGAAAAGCAAATGACCACATCACTTACTTGAAGAGAGAAAAATTGTCCTAGGATTTAAATAGTTTTATATATTTGGGGACCATTTGATTACAGACCTAATTTGAAACCACACTCAACTCTTTTTGTTGGTATGCATACTGCAGCTGAGCTTTTTAAAGACTCATTGGGCTAGGAAAAGTAACTTGGTCATTTGAACTGTAAGACTCTTGACTGGTATCTCCAAGGCAGTTGTCTCCTGAGGTTTGATGTTTGCTCCTTTTCACTGTAGCACTGCTTCAGCTTCACAGGTCCAGGGCTGCGTTTTGTTCAGGGAGCTGCAAGTCTCCCACTGAATTCCTGACTGTAGCACATGTTCTCTGTACACAGGATGTGGATCTAGCTGATTTTTTTCCTTTTAGCTGAGACTGAAGGTGTTTGTTTGCATTTTTGACAGTGCTTCAACAGATGGGTTGTTGGGGTTTTGCCTTTTTTTTTCCTCTTTTGATGGCAACAAGGATCTGAACAGATTCAGGCAGCTACTAAGGATTCCAGGTTATAGAATGGAATAGGTTTGGTAAATAGTTTTCCCCTGCACGTGTGCACACACAGGTATGTGGCTTCCTCCCACATTTCATAAACCCAAAAGCAGGGTTACAGTACTCTCTTTTCTCTTGCCTTTGGCCTGTAGAAGACAGCTGGTGGTTTCAAAAAAACATTCCTGAGGCTGTGGTGAAGTAGTTGCTCCTTTTCCCCTTCATTAGTTGCTGTGGCTTGTTATGAATGTGCATTTTGCCCATTTAAATGAGTTTCAAAACTGAGTCAGGAATGTTATCTCCTTGGATTGATTCTGATGGAGTGACACCCCAGGTGTGTTATTCTCAGGTATAAGGCAGAGGGAAGTTAAGGGTCTTGTCATACCAAAAAAGTCCAAAAAGCATAGTTTATTTATAGAAATGTAGTTTAACTGCACCCTGACTGGTTCAACAGCATGTGTGAGCCTTCCAAAACGGAACACTTGGATTATTCACAAACAGATTCTGGCCCCTTGTTGTCTTGCATGGCCAGACCCTGAATGACAGGACAAACATTCTCTTGGGTAGAAAAAGGGTTTCTTTTCCATTTTATGAATGCTGTTTAATTTTAAATGAATGCATTAAGGGTAAAACTTACAGCAGTGCAAGTACCCAGCTCCTGAGCCTTAGTCTGAGATTCAAAGTGGCACATAGCAACTCCTGCTGTGGGTTCTTTTGTTAATACGAGTCAGTTCCATGGAGGAAATGGGACAACTTTCTGCACTAACACAAAGTGCACCCTTCTGTGCACTTTGTGTTCACACTTTATTTCATAAACACCCCCAGAAGCTGCTCTGCTGCAGGCTTCCCAGTCTGAATTCCAATTCCTTTCATTCCAGCCACAGCTCAGTCCAACCTATTTTCATTCTGCATTTAAAAAAGTCACATCTACAGGGAAGAAATCCACAAACAAACCAGTGTTGCTATACCTGCCTTTTTATGTATGACAGTTTCATATCATTTATTTTTAAAATATGTTTTTTAGGTTTTTCATTGTAATATTATTGTACAGTTTTGCATGGCATAGATGTAATCACTTTTTTGTTTTAGAGTATAAAAGCTGACAAGTGTGCGTGTGGGGGAAAGATTCTGCTTTTTGCCTCTTCTCACTCTTTTGTTTAATGCCCTCAATGTTGTAGGGGACATTGTAAGAGATTCTCTGCTACAGAACAATGATGTAGATTCTTTTGCACAGAAATATTTAAGGTGGAGCAGTCAACAATGTAAAAATGACTTACCACCAATATTTTATGTTGGTAACACACTTAATATTAACCTACTTTGATGTACTGCAATAAAACAGGGAACTGTTAGAAATGCAGATGTTCTGTCTTTTTTTCCCCACCTCCCCATGTTAGGCTTTGTAGGAGGAAATGGAGAGGGGGATGATGGTGCTCTTGATGATAAAACCAGCATGTTGTAACATATCTGCACAAGTGCACAGGGGGAGAAAAGGAGTATGTGAGAAAATCGATTCAGCTTTAACAGCTTCCAGAAAAAATAACCAGTTCCTTTTTGAAAACACAAAGTCTAGTCACCATATACTTTGCTATGTTGAACTCCAGTTTTCCTGACCTCCTTCTTAGGTCAGCTGTTCTGTGATGACCTAAGAAATAGGTAGTTATGTATTTGTAGTCAGTGTTTCTGATGTTCCTCCTTCATTTGTAGTTACACATCAAATGTTTCAGCTGCCCTAGTCTTACAGAGGCTGGATTCTTAGTTCTGAGCTACCAACATCAAATCGACTTTCATACACTTTTAAGTACATCTCAGAATACCTGTGAAGTTTTCTGTGTGCCCTGACCCTTTCCTATCATCCACCAGTTTCTCACAAATCAGCCTGGAATTTTCTCCATACTGGGGAGTGTTGGTACCTCTCCCTCTTCATCCATGACCCTCTTGGTATAATGTTGGAAATGGCCTCATTGTACCAAGGGAGGTTTAGATTAAATCTTAGGAAAATTTTCTTCACAGGAAGGCATGTGAAATATTGGAACAGGCTGCTCAGGGAAGTGATGGAGCCACCATCCCTGGAAGTGTTCACAGAATGTGTGGCTATGGCACTCCGGGACATGGGTTAATGGTGAACAGGGTGGTGGTGCTAAGATTGATGATCTTGGAGGTCTTTTCCAACTTTAGGGATTCTGGGCTTAGTCCCAGCTTTGATACCTGCTCCAGTCACTCCCCTGGAGCAGGAATGCAGGACTGTGCTGTTTCCTACCCCATGTCCCCAGCAGCAATTCCCTCCAGGGACAGTCACCCTGATTCCCAGTTGCCCACAGAGCCTAGGCTACCTTCCTCCTGTCCCTCTCCTTCAGTCAAAATTCCTGCTTTCTCAGCCCTTCACTCCAGTTTATGTGGATTTAAGCCCATGGGCTCATCCCATTGAGGCACCTACTGTAGCTCTGAGAAATACCATGGTTCTTGTGCTTTGATTTTTCAATCAGTGCTTTATTTCTGATTTCCCAGGGCTCCAGTTGCACATCCCAGCTGTAGAGGTCTTGAGAAATGGGCCTTGTAATGTAAGGCATTAAAAAAGCATGAACTGCATGTTCAGCTCCTCAACATTCATTTTCTGTTTTGATGCAGCAGCCAGCTTGACTGAAGAAAGAAGGTAGGAAAATCAGTGCTACCACGTGTAGCCTGAATCTTGGTTCTTTAGAATGGAAAATCACTGTCACCAGAGAGGCAGCTTTGACTTTCACCTTGCACTGTGCAAAAAAGCAATGTTTTCTCGAGAGATTTTTGTAGAACACAGAAGCAGAAAAACATTCATATCCTCAACCTGTAAGTGTAGTTCAAGCAAAGGCAGGACCTGGCAGGGAGCAGTGATCAAGTGTTGTTGCTCACTGTAAAATGTCACAACTGTTCTGACTTGAAGCCAGAGCACAGAGTTCCTAGCTCACGTTTTCTGCATGGTTGTTACTCTGACAAGCAATTCCTCATGTCACAGATCCCTCTGGCCAAAGCTACAGCCATTATGAATGCCTTTAGAGCACACACATAAGGCCAGGAGAATTAGGGATGGAGTGCTCTAATTAGCTCTCCTAATAAAGCAACATTTTAGCTTCTGCTGGTTGCTACCCTCTAGGCAAATGCAAAACAATCCACTGTTCAGCTCGATGTTATTCTTAAACACTCTTGGGAAGGGAAATGTTTGCCAAGAGTTGAACACTCTTGCCCCAGCATGGTATACACAAGATCTAAGCTCACATGAACAAGTGCTTACTGGGAGAGTGAACTGTAAGGCTCTGACTTCCTCTGCTGCCTTTGCAAGTTCTCTGTACATGCTGGCCCTGAATCTTCAGTTTCAGAAATTCTCCTCTGAAGCTCACTTCATCTAATTCTCTTGTCAGCTTTTCATACTTAGCTTTTTAAACTTTAACATGAGCATTTAACATCTCAAACAATGCTGCTGTCTTTACAGCTGCAAGGTCTAGACCCAAAGCAGAAAAATTAAACAATGTCTATCAGGACTCAAAACAACAAGGAAAGTTACTCTTAACTTTGTACACTGATAAACTGCTTGATGCAAAACTATTACTTCACTGAACAGCAGAGCTAACTCTTCTCAAAAGATAAAGAATAATCTGACCAGTATTGCAAATTAAACTACACCGCATCTTGTTCAACAAAGTTGGTTGAATGGTTTTTGTGTTTATGACTTTGGAATAAAGATAATACAATAATCTGTTTTCCCATTTCTCAGAGCTCCCTCCTGAGAGACCATTTATTCACTTACCTGTTCTTCACCTGTGGAAGTGTCAGCTGTCAGGATTTTATCTATACTGAAGTGTAAGGTCAGACAACCTCTGCATTCCTGGGCTGTGTTAACTGAGCAGGACCATCTGAGCTGGTAAATACCTGGCACACTTGCCAGACAAGGACACCTGCCTTACTAGCACCAGGTAAACCTCACCTCCAACAGCCTCTCCTTCACAAGTGGAGGAAAGGCAAAGGGACCTGTGTTCAGGCAACTTCTAACAGAGTGATTAAAACCAAGAAAGATGAGAAAATAAATAAATTACAAGGGATTTTCATGGCCAGACAGTGCTGAGGCTGCTGTCCTTCTGGCTCCTGGTAAACTTGTCACCACTACAGTTAGCACCACTGCCACAGCTGCAATGATGAAGCATGAACAGGCCATGGCTGGATGGATGGCTTGGCAAGGGTAGCAGCCATTTTTTGAGCAAAGAACACCTGCAACAAGAGGAGACTTGGGAGCTGCTTCTGCTCAGCTGCTGTTTATCCCAGAGACCAGGACAGGGCTGAGCTGCCTGTTCATCACCACACCAGAGATGACACAGCCACAGGCAGCAGGCCCACTGCACAAGCACTTCTTTATTGACATCAGGAAGTCGTACAGGTACAGGCTTTGTACAAAACCCTAGAGAAGTACATTTCCTAGCTTGACTCCAAGAGTGTAAAACTGTGCGTCTGGTTTGACCTGTGTGACGTTTCAGCTGGAGCTGCTCCTCAGAGACAGGACATGTTCCTCTGCCTTGCTGCACACTCTGCAGTGCAGGGAAACACAGACAGACCAGGGCCTGGTCAGGAGTCTTTGCCAGTCAGAGCTGTGGCTTCTCTAACTCACCCTCAGAAAAGCTGATACCTACCAGACAGTGCAAAATCCCACTACTTGTGCTCAGATATAGCTCTGCTGATTACATGTTTGACTCCCAGAACTGAGCTGGCTTGTGAGAGAGTGTATGTGTGTGTGTGTTTAAAAGAGACTGGCACTCAATTCTCGGACTTTTAAAATATTTCCTATGTTTAGCTTGCAAGCCAAAAAGAGGCAGAAAGCATAAAACTTCATCCTACATATACACACGCCCCTTGCATTAAATCAGTGTCAGTAAAATCCAGGAGGGTTCTCAGACTGCCACCACTTGACTTAGAAAAATGGGGGGAGGTGCTGGATGTGTCTGTGGTAGGGAACACCTTGGTATTTCATTCTATCATTCACAGTATGAAGACTACTCAAATTCCACCTCAGCTTGAAAGAGGGAAGGTTTTTAAAAAACAATTTGTGGAGAATTACAAATAGGTTTCAGTATTAAATTCTGCTCTTGTCCTCCTTCCCTTCATTGTTATAAAACCCTCTCATTATGCAGCCCCCATCACAATGTTAAAAATGTATTCAAGGTAGTCAGCTGGTGCCTTGAAGCAGAAGCACTCAAAGAGAGTTTCCTGCAAGCTGTAGTGGCAGTCCAGGTAGGACAGACACAGCAGGAAAGAGCAGCTTTGTCCTCATGGAATGCACACTTGGCTTCCAGGGCACAGCTGCTGCAGCTCAGGAGGATGGAGAGCTGGGGTGCAGCACAGGGGAGGCTTCGAACGCTCTCTGCAAGGCTCAGCTGAACTGGGCCCTCAGAACAAGACAAGTCCATCCTTATTACTCCTCTGGCTTCTTGCCCCTGCTGCTCCAGTATTTGCTGTATGCCTCTTGGAACATCTTTTTGCAGGGAATTTTGGCCTTCAGTTTGGTGCAGATCAGGAAAGAGCCCCCCATCTTCCGATGAAGAGAGTAGGTCTCCTCTGGCGGGGGGATGAGCCGATGCTTCAGCATGACTGGGATTAAACCGTGGATCTTCTCAGTGGTGCTTTGGTTGCCAAAATCAAAAGGTTCCTCAGATGCAAAAGCCTCTCCCAGGATCAGGACAGCATTTAAGTGGGCATCTTCCATTTCCTGCCCGAAAGGAAAGAAGCATAAATAACATCACTAGCCATGTTAAGCACCGGGGAGGAACAGAAAGGCTAAGAGCAGCAGCTCAGGAGAAATGCCCAGCCCTGGCCATGACAAAAGGAGCCTCCAGTCCCCAGCAAGACTGAGGAACATTTAGTTAAGAGTTCTGAGCAACTAAACCTTCCAGAAGACCACCTTGCCAGTAATGACATTTCAAGAGTTGTCATGACCTGCAGGGTCTCGCTGGCAGAGAGAAGAAAGGACTGTGGTTTTGGGAGTAGCTGTATCCACATTACCCTTCCTGCTCCCAAAAGGAAGTGAGAACAAAAGCCAAAACCGTTTTTACCCTCTTCCCTCCTCCTTATCAGCAGGGCTTTTGAACTGACATTGACTTTTACCACATCAAGAAATCTGGGGAAGTTCACAGACTTGCATCAACCTTATCATTGGCCAACAAAAATCAGATCCTTCTGCTCCATACCTTGATTTCATAGCCAGTGAGGAATTTCATTTCAATGGACTTCTTCAGTACTCTCTCTCTGTCCATGTCAGCAGCTGCCTTGATTACCTGAGTAGGAAGAATACTTTCAGGAGAACTAGGAGATGACTGAAAAATGCTTTGAGCACAGGAGTACTGCACAGGCCACAGAACACACGTTAACACCATCTGCCTGTTCTCTTCCTTGCCTCTGCCCTCTCTTCAGGGGCTTGCATGTTGGCCAGGTTAAAATACAGCAGAGAGATACAGCTCTTCCCCACAGGGCTACACATAGCCCAGAGAATGTAAGGGACAGCAAAAAAGCTTCACAAAGAGTCAGTCCCTTCCCCAAAGAAACAGCAGAGGCAACTGTGAGAAGATTCAGGTGGCAGCTGCAGGCCCTGGCAGCTCAATTGCCACGTGCAGAGCATGGTGATCACAAAGGAAACATGTATGACTTCACAGCAATTTGTCTGTGAGCAAGCTAGAAATCTCAGGAAGAGGCAGTGAGAAGAACAAGCAATTCCTGCATAGCCTCATTTAAAAATCAAGGAATCGTGAGTGCTCCAATACTCCCTGCTGCCCCAGCCCCCCAGCAGGCAGCACTGCAGTTCCCAGTGGTGAACATCCCAACTCAGAGGGCCAGCAGCTTGCAGCAGACACACAGACAGCCCTGGTAAGGGAACAGAGATCACTCTCTTGCTTCCAGCCCTGCTTCCCTCCACACCCAAAGTGCATTTGAGTACAAAATGGTAACAGCTAGGAGGTAAGGGTTTTTGCAAAATCAAGTGCAGCAGTCTGGGACAGTGCAAGCCCTCACCTCTATGTAGACATCTGTGAACTTCTCATCAAACCCTCGTGTTGCTCCAAAGTCCAGCAGGGCCACCTGGAAAAGGACAAACCCACTGTATTATAGAGTCAACCACTCTGGTAGAACCTGATCTTAAGAATGCTCCTGATGTCTTCAGGAAGCTCTGTTGGCTTTCCCAGAGCTTTCCTCTGCCTCTCAGCTCCCCTGGACTCGTTTATTCCCTGTCTGCAGCCCCAAGAGCTGCACCAGGGCCCAGGGGAGGAGAAATGCCCAGTGCTCAGAGTCCTCACTGCCACCCCTGCTCTGCTGACAGCTCCCCTCAGGCTTTGTGTGCAGGGAACCTTTTCCCAGCACTTTCCAACACAGCCCTCAGGGATAAACAAGTACTTCTATCTGCCCTACAAGGCACAAACAAGCAGCCAAACCAATGAGCAGGACATCTGCAATTGCTACCCTTATCATCAGCACAGCACAAGAGAAGAGCATTCAACTAAAGAGTCCTGGGCTCAGGTGTGTCCTGGTAGAGCACTGCCAGCTACAACTTCCCACTGACCACAGTCAAAACAAATCCTGAGGCTCAGGAAGAAGCTGTGACTGGATCTCAGTAGCCCTGCTTTCCTACCCAGACCAAGTGAGGGGAAGTGGCAAAGGACAGGTTTCCCTGTCCTATCTGCCCATGCCTCAAGGACAGGAATCTGAGAGAATCTCAGTAAGGGCTCACTAAACTCTGGGAGTGGGGAATAATCCAAAGCTGGTGAAAACCAGCACCTGTATGGGCAGAACAGTGGCTGCTTGGGCTTACCTTGTGCAGCTGTGGGTCATAGAAGAAGTTTGACCAGTTTGGGTCAGTCTGCATGTACCTGAACTCAAACAGCTCCCGCAGACACAGGACCAGGATGTTGTGACAGATCTTGAAAAAAAAAGGAGAGACAAGAAACAAGTCAGGAGAACAGGAAGCCCTGCTCACATATGTAACTTACAGCAGGCATCAGCAAACAGGGAGCACATCACCACACCACCAGAAACCATTTGTCTGTGCTGCAGAACTCCTGAAGAGGTGAAGGAGCACCTCTCAGCAACTCCCGGCCCACACCTGCTATGGTACATCCTTAGCAGAAAGCACAGATGCTCCAGTGCTCATCCAACTGCATTTTGGTCCTGCCTTTTAACTTCCCAGCATTTACTAGGCACTGGGTGGTTTCAAGAATGGGAATCTTGCACGATACACAGACCCAGCATGTACTCCTTCTGGGGGCCCAGCACCGACCCAGCTCGAAGGAGGAGCAGCAGAGCCACACCTCGGGACTGACAGGCACAGGGAAGCAAGAGTAGCAGTCCCTGAAGAACGCCCTGCTGAATTGCACCCTTCAGCAGAGCTTTTCTGTGAGAAGTGCCAAGCTGGAGCCTGTTCAGCAGAACTGATAGCCTCACTCTGCCCCTCTTCAGCTTCTGCAAAGCTGAGTGAAACATCACACCCAAGGCTCGCATTTGCACCAAATGCAATCCAGACCTGGCTACAGGACACTCCCAGCTGGGGCAGAAGGCAGAAGGTCAGCCAGGCCAGCTGCTTACAGGAAAGAAGGGCTACTCCTGCAGCAACACCCTACCTCACAGCCTTTTAAAATCAGTCCTGCAAATAAAGCAGCTTATCTGAGGGAACAGTCCCTGAGAACAGGCAGCCAGCTCTGGCATAGCTTCAAATCTAATGTGACACTGAAATCTGTTTATCTAGAAGAACAGACTCTGTCCTCTTCCCCAGTGACCTGCTAACAGCTGACACACACACACAAATCCAAATACCAGGACAGTTATTTCTGCTACTGGAACAGCTGCTTGTCCCACCACAGCACTCCAATCCCTGGCTATATTCAGCAGCAACGCCCACCCATCCCCACATCCCCACTCTTGTTTACTGACAGGTACTTTTCCAGCAGCCCTGTGCAGCACAGGTCAGTCCTGCAGGAGATGACACCCAACTGCTTGCACTGAGATGATTCTGCAATCCTGCCCAGAAAAGCAGCTGCACAAGACCCCTTTTCCCTTGCTGACAATCCCTCCCAAACTTAACATCATCAGAAACAGAGCATCACACAGCTAGGCCACCTCCCCTTCAGCTGCCCCTGCCATTCACACCCTCCAGTCTCTCCCTGCTGAATGCTGGTGCCTGCAAGGCCCAAACCAGCCTGAAGAGACTCCAGTGTCACTGCCACCTTCCCTAAACAAGTCTTCCCCTGACCCCAGCCCTGCTGTGCCCCGAGGCATCCCCCAGTGTGGCAGTCCCGGGCGGGCCGAGCGAGGGCAGCGGCACAAGCTCCCCCCTTTACCTCATTTCGGATCTCCTGGCTCAGCCCTTCAGCCTGATCCAAGGGGAAGCCAGACACCAGCTCTGTGGTCAGCACGTGCTTGCTGCACAGCTCATCTATGACTCTTGGCACATAAAAGAAGGGGTGGTCTTTCAGCAGCTCCCTGGCGATGGAGAAAGGAGAGGAAAAGGTTGGGAGCCCTGAGAGCAGACGGAGCCATGGGCAACACCTCACACAGCCCTTCACCAGCCTCTCCCCACACCCTGGCTGGGACTGCCAGGATGTCTTCCTCAGCAATTACAGTAGGGATTAAGTCAGCAGAAACCCTGCCAGTGACTTACAGCTGCTGCCAGCTCCTGAGGTCACATCTCCTGCCAGAGCAGTGATATTAGGAAGGCTCCAGGCTGGTGCATCAAGGGGCACTGGGCTCTTTTGCTCACCCCACTTGGCTTCAGGTCCAGACTACACACATGGAAGAAAGGGCTTTGCCAAGGGGAGCAATGCCACAGGGGCAGTGCTGCAGTGGGACAGGAAGGGTGTCCAGCAGCTCTCCATCATCCAGCCACCATGCAAAAACAATCCAGACCCCAGTGCTACAGCAAGCCAGGGGAGCAGGCAGCACTGGTGGGGTAAACTGCTGTAAGAGCTGAACTGAAACATCTCCTAGGCTGAAGGATGGGAGAAGTTCACAAGGCTGACATAAGAGCACACAGAACAGCATTGCAACCCAGCCTCAGGAGTTGCTGCAGCACCTTCACGTGTGGCAGAACAGGGAGAAGAGAGGATATGCAATCACATTTCAGCTGACTGGAGACATGCCCAGCTGAGACAAGTGGGTAATTCTAGAAGACAGCTCAGGCCACAAACAGACACCCTTCCCCTGTGCCACATGGCAGGGCACAGAAGTCATCTCCCCACCATCCCTGCAGTTAAGCAACCTCTCCTGCATTTCACACACACACACAGAAGGGGCTGAAGGCATTGGTGTGAACATACTGGAATTTCCTTGCGCAGGCAGCTTCTCTCAGGTAGTCACACTCGAGGGCCAGCTCTCTGCTCACAACTTCAATCAAGTGCTCAGGGAACAAACCTGAAGGTCAAATAGCAGAGGAAAGAGCAGGCTTAGAAAACAGGACCCTCTCAAGCTAAGCTTTCCAGAGCTGCAGCTGAGGAGCAGCCTGCTATCCAGCCAGGTCTGCCCTGAAGAGTACAAGAGGCCCCAGACAGCCAAAGTGTCTATTTCCAACTAGATGCAGGTTCTGCAGGAATCCCAGGCCAAGCCTACAGAGCTGCTCCTAAGTCAAGGTACATCCACAGCACTGTTCCATGCAGCAGAGCTCCACCCTCTCCCAGCCCACAGCCCAAGCTGTCTGTTCCTGCTGTTGGCACGGCTGTGCAGGGACACCAAAGCCAAGCATCCAAACACTGGGCAAAAGCAACAAAAAAAGGCTCCAAACCATCTCTGCCTCCAAGTGGGAGCAGGCACTGCCAGGTAGGAACAGTCAGCATGACTAATACAGTGAACTGCAGCAGCAGCACGTAGCCAGGGCCTGGGCTGCCAAGTCCAGTCTTCTTAGCCTTAAAGTTGGAAAGCCAATCTGCTTCTGGGGCCAGACAGAGCTGGGGCTGCAGCAGCCTCTGCCGGGCCCTGCCCAGCCACCACAGGGAACAGTCCCAGAGTTTGTCAGCACCCAGCCTGATTTTAGAGCAGCATTTGTCCAGTCCCACTAAGATTTACAGCTGCTGCAGGCAGGTATTTGGAGAAGGGAGTAGTAAGCCCTGCACTCCCTGTGGGAAAAGGGACTTATCTGTGTGTTAGGACACTGAGCGAGTTCTAAGTCTAACAGTTCTCCACAACTCTGGTTGGAGAGAACAGAGAACAACTGGGAAGAGCACAGAATGGCAGGCATGAAGGGCTACGAGGAAACATGGAGAAGACTGAGTTCTGCCAAATGAACCACAAAATAACAGGACAAAGCAAGACTACCTCACCTGAACACTGCCCACACTCCAAGCCTAGAAAGCCACCAAAAGTGAGTATTCCCAGGCACTTTGCAAAGAATTTCTATGAGACTGTTGCTCTAGAGAGCACACAGAGACAAGTGCAGGTTACTCAGGCAGGTGTGTGCACATGCATGGCCAGAAAAAACACAGCTGCATTTCCCACATGACCAAGTGGGCACTGGAGCAGGCAGCTGCCCAGCAAAGGCAGCAGCAGCTCTGCAGCAGGAGAGGTGAACAGAGCACGGCTCCCCAGGCTGGCCCTGCACCCTCTGCCCACACCCACTACCTCTCCTGCTTTCTGCAGGAAATCTGCTCCTGGGCAGACTTAGTAATTCTTAAGTCCTTTTCCCCATTTCCTTGAGGCTGTTTCCTCCCTCCAGTGTGTGGAGGGACACATGCAATGCATTGCTTGAAAGGGGTTGGCAGAACTCAACTTGCACCAGTGGGACCTGGATCACTGTCTTTTTACCTTCAGGGAGAATATTGCTCATGCTCAGGACAGCCATCAGGTTGTTGACATCACTGTTGATGCTCTGGGCAACTCCAGGGTACTGTGGGACAGAATGGGAGAGGGCAGTGTTGAGATGAGAGAACCTGGTTGTGCAGGGCATAATAAAAACACCTTCCAGCTCAGCATCCACTGCCTCCCACATCACAGCCACCTACAGCCTGGCAATAAGCCAGGGCATACCTGAGCCACATATCCCTCTAAAAGCTTATTCAAAGCCCAGCATCTAAACCAGGGGACACACAAACAGGCCAAGATGCAGATCCTTGCAATCAGAATGGCTTGTTCAGATCCTCTGACAAGAATTCTCCCAACACATGATGGGTTCTCAGACAGGCAAATCCCACAAGAGTGATGGCAGTCAGTCCTTTCCCTCCCAGAGCTGAAAGCACACACCCCTGGAAGCCCCAGATTGTCATTCCCAGCAGGAGGACAAGTGATGAGGCTCCAGCCCAGTGCTGGCAAAGGTGCCTCCTTCTGTTCTCACCTCATCTGTCAAGAAGGGAATGAGCCTGCAGTGCTGAGGAGAAGAATGTGAGCTGATGCCAGAGGGTTCAGTTTCTGCTGCTATTACACCTTGGCCTAACTTCAGAGAGTGCTTGGGACACAAGTGGCTTGAGAAGACATCAGCACCCACTGATACCATTTCTAAATGGTATCTCCTCACTTTACAAAAAACCACCAACCAGATGACCAGCTTTGCCTGGGATACTGCTCAGTCAGCAAGGGACCTCACTCCTTTGGATTACAGACCATGCTGGACAAGGAGCTTTAGGTCTAGAACTGAGTTTGATGGACAGAGCCACCTGAGGTTGCTGACACCCAGAAAAGGGGCCCGGGGCACGTGCACATCCCAGAAAGGGGACTGACCTGCGGAGCAGGTGGGACCCTCCCATCCAGTACAAGCAGTCCCTCAGCACCCTTATCCCACACTGCAGTGACATACCTATGGCATGTCTCCTGCTCAGCTGGACTCAGAGACTGGCTCAAGCTGCAAAACCTCTCCTGCTTCTCCCAACCTGCTTGCACTAGGTAAGCTACCACTAGACCCACCTTTTCACTTGCATTAAAATGTTTTATTATTTGTCTAGCAGTACACAGGCAGCTCTCCTGCCCTTCTGTGGGCACAAACTAGAGACAAGGCTGGTCTGTAAAGCCCACCTGGATTTTCATGGCAACTTCTTTCCCATTTTTCAAGCGTGCCAGGTGAACCTGACCAATTGAAGCAGCAGCAAAGGGACGTTCTTCAAAGGACTCCAGTTTATCCCTCCAGTTGGGGCCGAGGTCGTTGTTCAGAGTTTTCTACAAATAAAAAGAAAATATCAGGGTATGGGAAGCAAAGACTTTCACTATTGGAAGTAACACTCCTCTAAGGTGACTCATGCAGCCTACAGTAGTTCTGAGTATCTATACCCTGCTTTTAGATCATCCTCTCTGCCTTGTTATTGCACACCAAGGCAAGGAGTGGCCCAGCCAGCACTGCTGCCCCAGCACTGAACAGATTCTGATCAGATCTCTGTGAGGCTCTGGCCTAAAGGACAGAACTCTTGAACACAAACACCACTGCCTTGGCAATACAAACATCCCCTTTTTGGTGCCACTTGCTGTCTTCCAGAAAATGAGCAAGGAGTTAGCTATGTCTCCTCTTTCATCATGCTGCCAAGCTGAACAGAAGCAATCCAGGCATGACTCTCTTTAAGGCAATATTGACAATTAAACATCACAGCCTGCTTTAACAGCTTTTTTGCTCCCCTGCCAGACTGCCATATTTAAGTTCTAGCTCTGCTTAGTGTCTTTCAGAAGATAAGTAGGGCTGGCAGTTCCTTTTGCATCACCCTCTACCTGTTAATTTACAGAGAACATGTACACTGGGGAAAGCAAACTTAGTTTGCTTCATTCTGGCTCTTCTTGATGGCAAGTTAACCAAAACGGTAAGGACAAAGGTGCTGTTAATTTTTCAGGAGACTAAGCCTTGTAAGTCTGTTTCTAAAATGGGATGCAGACGTGTCCAGACACTGGCTTAACACCCATGAGAAAGAAGAAGAAACAGAAGAGGAGGCTACACTCAACAAGACCCTATCACCAATATTTGTGTGCAACATCCTGTTCCATCAGCATTAATCTCAGGACATGAAAATATCCCATATTTTCCCCATCTATCTAGAGCCGAACTTCCTTTCTTTTTGAGAGAAAAGACAGCACATAACAGAGAAGGAATCACGTGAAACCCACAACTGAAAATATGTAACATTATTAAAAGAATACTCTTTAAAATCCCCATCCACCTCCCTTAGTAGGGCATGTCATGGGTGACATTTATTCTGTCATTGTCCCTCCTCCCCTGGTGAGCAGTCAGGAATATTCCTCACCATCATCTGCTTTATTGGCATGAAGTCAGCGCTCTGACGTACGCGCTCAAAAATCCTCTGGAGATGGGGGTTGATGAAGGCATCATCTGCCAAGGGAAAAGCACATGGCAGTCAGTGTAGGCATTGCATTCTTCAACACACCCAGAAATGTGCACCTGCATTCAGACAAGTCAGGCTGTCCCGCCCCCAAGCACATCCCAGTGAAGGCTTTGGAAGTAGTTCTTTTTGTGTGGTGAGAGGCTGCACAAAGCCAGGGGCAGAGTGCTCTGCCTCTGTCACACACCAGCCCAGCTTCTGCTTTGCAGCAGCACAATATCCATGAGCCACTGCCTCAGGGAAGCACAGGTCACAGAAGGGACCCCTGGAGAGCCATCCCAATGCTCCAAGGTTCCCATTGTGGTTTAATTCAGTCCATTTTAAGGGGCAGCAGCTTCTCTAGAAAGCTGTGCAATGGTAAAACACCACTTAGGCAAGTATTGAACTCTTGGAGAAATCAGGATCAGCATCTGCTGCTGTAAACAACTGCCCAAATGCAGAGCAACTACAAGTGGGCAGAAGA
This sequence comes from Climacteris rufus, assembly GCA_013398175.1. NCBI lineage: Eukaryota > Metazoa > Chordata > Aves > Passeriformes > Climacteridae > Climacteris > Climacteris rufus. The sequence goes on along the minus strand of VZRZ01001922.1, from coordinate 401,985 downwards.
GAACAGAGCTGAGCCAAAACTTTTAAGTCAGAAGAATTTAGCAAACAAATCTTAACATTCATAAGAAAGAGGAGGGGGTTGGGGCACTTGAAAGATCAGTCCTCTGCTCAAGCAAAGGCTTCTACAACAGCTCAGAGAAAAAACACCAGTTCTGGCAAACTTTTCAGTTCATAAAAGATTATGAAAGAACTAAGATTTAGCTGCTGGTCTCCCAACACTGGAAAAGTCCAGGCTACCAGCCTCAATCCTGCATATGTGATTGTGACATTCAAATAAAAATCTGTCATTCCTCTCTATCTACCAATGCATGAACCACCATAAGTCTATCCCAGGAAACAAGAAACAGTGACCTTGAAAGGACTGTCCTAGGAAGAAGGGTGGAAAGGAATGGAGAGAAAAAGGTCAATAATCCAGAGACACAACATTAATACTCAGCGTTGTTTAGAAATTCCCACTGAGGCCATAACAGCATTTAAAATACTAATAAAACCCCATTAAGAAACCAAGAGGAGTTTTTATTAGGAGCTCCCATTCCATCACTGCAAGCTGGAGATGAGCAGGCTTTGCAGGAACAGTGAGTAGAACTCCTGTTGTGACGTTACAAACCCGCAAGAAGGTGAGACATGGCATTTACGTGTGCATTGCAAGCACTGGAACAGCTCTGTCACTGATGGGGTAGCACTGCCAAGCCTCTGAACACTCCAAGAACTATTCTCAGGGCTGTGAGAAGGTATTAACCACCATGCTGCAATGTGCAACCTGCACGCCCAGGGGTGACTGGGCAGAAAGAGAATGGACCTCACCGAGAGCGACTGCTGCTCCCAAAGCCGTTTGTGTCAAGGCATCAGGGCCTGCCACAGGCATTCAGGATCAACTTCTGCTACTTGCCCTATTGCTGACAGCCAAAAACCCCTCAAGGGATTTCAACCCCTAGTCTCAGAGGGCATCCTTAAATACTTGACCACCCCCTCTTTGCTCACGAGCACAACATCAAATAGCCAAGAAACCTGCAAGGCCAGGCTGACTGTACAGAAACTCAGCAGCAACGTCAAAAATCCGTCGTAAGCCAAAGCCAGGCTTACAACACACTGATGAATAAGGTTTTACGTCTTTGTGGTGAACTGATGAGGCCTTACTGAATGAAACTCGAAGCAAGAGCCAAGGCAGGGCACTCTCAGTTGGCAAATGCAGCTGCCTTTCCAACATCTCACAGGGCACACACACCAGAACACAGGAGGACTGGGGCCCTGCGTGTGATCTTTAGGAATGTGGGTCCCTAACAAATCCACTGCCTCCCACATCAGGGACACAGCAGACCCTAAGGACACCACTTTGTGACTTGTGCTCAGCTGCAGGGAGCCCCTGCACTCACAATTAGCAGCCAGAGCTGTTGATAGAAGCAGTGAATTCAAACTCACCAGGCCACAGAAAAGCCCATGAAGTGGCAGGACCTGCAGGAAACCCTCCTGTCCAAGCAGCCAGCCCAAGAAACAGCTACTCTGCATTGTTGATAGGGTCTGATTTATTTCACCACAGCTGTCCCTCAGCAAGGTCACCAGGGGCCTGTGTTCTTGCCAGGCACAGTGATGTCCACACACTTGTAACAAGAGTCCAAATGAGGGCTGGGTACAATCACTGAGATTGGTGAAGGCCTGTTCTTTACACCAAAGTGAAGTCAATCAGCAAGTATTTGACACTCCTGCCAGAGCACAGTAACATTAGGAGACAGTAGGCAGGTTAGAAAAATCCAGAGCATTTCTGTTGCTCAGAGCCAGCCTTTCACAGCTACTCCCTCTGCACTCACATCCAAGCCTAGGGCAGCTGTGACCAGGCTTGGGCACACATCAGACACAACTCAGTAGTGTCCCAAGAATCTGAAATTTATCCCACCTATGGTAGATGAGTTCAGCTGCAGAGCTGATATTCAATGGCTCACTCAGCCCCCATGCCAGAGGCACTGGAAAGCAAGGAGCACAGGAGCTCCTCCTGGATCTGCACTTAGCTATCAGTGACACCTGGCAGCTTCCAGAGGGCAAAAAACAGCATGTGCCTTAGACACAGCAGCTGATGCCTCCCACTGGCTCTCTCCATGCGGCCATCAGCCTGGCACGCACCTAAACCAATTGATCAGCAAATGAAATGCCAGTTAGGGCTCTCTGGAACAGGGAACTGATCTTGCTTTGTTGGCAAGCCCAAGTTATTTAAAACACAACTAGATCCAGCCTCATCAGGGAACACCTACAAAAATTCAAGTAGAAGCACAAGCCAAGAAAACCAATTACTTCAAACTCTCAGACACTTACTCAGTTTCAGTGACATACTGAAAGCTATTTCCAGACAAGCCTTACAGCTATTTTTGGCTGGTTCTTTCCTTCCCTATCAGGCTGGGCAGGAAGGCAAATTGGAAAGATCCAGATAAGGTTTGAATTGAGCACACCTGCCATTTCCCAGAAGTAACCTGACAGTTCAGATGGGAGAAGTACCAGCCTGAAGTCTTCTCAAGATGAAAACAAGTGTTTTAAACCTGATAAGATTATCAGCTGTACTGGCCTTTCCAGTAAAGCTTCAGTGCCCACAGAGCATGTAAACCACAAACAGGTTGCTATAATGGGAGAGCATTATGGGTATAACCTTGACCACTTCTGATGAACAAAGAACAGGATCACGTTCTTGCTGTCACCATCCTCCTTTCTGGCAGGACACCTGAGTGTAACAGCTCTGCTTCTCAACAAGTTCTTGTAACACAGACAGCAATATTCAGTGTCACCCTACTGTCCACCAATTTCAGTTACACACAATAGGAACATTGGGCAAGTAGTGGTATATGGTACATGCGTCCATTTACTTCGTACTGGGATTAGATGGAACTCAAACACACCCATCACTGCTCCCACAGGAGAAAGCCACTGCTCCACTGTCTCCACGTTCACTTGACACTGCCTGGTTGTAGACAGCTGACCCTGTGTCACACCTGGCAGCACTAGGGAATACAGTTGAGGACCTCTGCTACCACTTACCTTGAATGCTTAACATCTGTCCCAGCTTCAGTGCCGCTCCCCGGACCTTGCACAAGGTCCGCACGATCCTTTCTGCATTGGCCTCCGACAGGAAGGGGCTAGAATCCATCACTGCTTTCTTCCCTAAGGGCAAGGAGAGAGAGTATGAATGAAGAACACCCTTATCTTGGCAAGCCCACTCCACTGTGTTAGGCCTTGCTCAACGGGAGTTTGCCCTTCCCTGGAGAAATCAAACTAGGACGGCACTGAGCGCCTTCACTGCAGCCCGGGGACACGGACTGAACTTGTACATGTGCCTTGTGACAACTCTGGCATTGTTGGCTTGAGGGCCAAGAGGAGCAAGTCACAGCCTCCAGGAACATCTGTGCTGCTCTGCAAACTGTCTGGGATCCCAGGCAGACACTGAACTCCCTTGTAGCAGGCAGCTCAGCCCAGAACACGGTGTAAAGGTGTCCCAAGCCCACGCCGTGGGCTGCAGCACAGCCACAGCCTCAGCAGGCGTGAGCCACAGCAAGGGGGAATCCTCAAATCCTTGGCAGCACACTGGCACAGACCAGGCTGGCACTTTAGGGTGGAAGCTTGCACAGAACAAGGCCCACAATATACCTACTCAAACACACACATTCCTGTCCCCAAGAATGGGTAAAGCCTCATGTCTGACAGGCTCAGAGTGATCACTGCAGCCATCTACACACCAGTGCCACAGTTTGAAGTATGCAACATGGGGTTTATCTGGCATAAGAAACATTTCCCCTCCCCTTTTTGAATTTTTTTCCATTAAGGGAGAGGGGAAGGAGACCCTAATTCTATTTTGTGGTCCCTTTGGGAGAAGCAACTCAGAACTACTTTCCAGGGCAATGCCCAGTAGAACAGAGATGGAAGGGGCAAGCAGACACATTTCTGCTGGGGCTGCAGATCAGCTCCTGCTGACAGAGAGCCAAGCAGGAGGAAGGTCAGGCCTTGCAACCAGGCTAATATGCTGATCTTGCAGTTACATCATTTTTTAAATACTTCAGAGGAACAGAGAAGAGAACAGCTGAAGCCCCCATAAACAATAAGCAGGGCTCAAAAAGGCACAGCAGGTGAAAACAGCCCTGAAGATCTGAGGCAGATGGAAATTACTGACTAGAGCAGCCAGAGATCCTCCCCCTCTCCAGGTAGCTCTCAGGAAGGTACACAGAGGGAGCTTAGACTGGCCAGGGGACAGGAGAAATAACAAAGAGCCAGACTGAAGTAGCTGCTGTCTAAACTCTGGTAGCTCACGCAGTTTGGTACCACCTGAAGGTGCCAAGGATGTTCCTGATCTCACAGACACCCTTCAGTGCCTGCAAACTGCTGGATTGCTTACAGACCTTCCCTGCAGAGTGATTCCACTGAACTCCCCACTGGCAGTGGGCAGAGGTGCCAAGCCCTGCCCTTCAGCCCTCCTCTTTTTCCTTCATCTGTTTTGTGGGACAGCAGCAAGATGGCACTACATGTGAGACATCCCTCTCCACAAATTCTTGTCCTAAGTCAAGAATGTGCATGAAAAAGAGAGAGGATTAAAAACACCAGGAACTTGCTCTTGAGAGCAAGATGCAGAGAAGCAGGAGGGGTGCAGAATTCACACAGAGAGAAATCCTTGGAGCACATTTTGCTCTGGATCCTGGATGCAAGGAGCCTGAAAGACTGAACAGGTAGAGCTGCCCAGGGCAGAAGGATCTGGCTTTGCCCACTTGAAAAGCTGTCTCTCAACTGTCCTATCAGGAAAACTGTGTCCTGAGCAATGATGAAGCAAATCCCTGCATGAGATGACACAAAGGACCTAGAGAAAGTACTGAATCAAAGCTGTACCTTCCTGCACACCGCTGCACACAAAAACATCCTCCTGTGAGTCAGCAGCAGAATAAAGAAGTTAGTTAATAATTAACATCACCTCCAGAAGCCAGTGAACCCTGACAATTTTAAAACAGTCTTATCAGAAAAAGAACAAAACAGGCACTCCCAAATCCTCTTCTCTTGGCACACTTCTCATTGAAGTCAAGCCTCCAGGGGCAATACCTGATCACCAGGCAGCCCAACAGCATGTGAGCAGCTCTTTGCTTATGCACTTTGCTACAAGTGGGCATGAAGAAGGTGATCTGGAAGCAAGAATAAAAAGCAGGACTTTGTAAATGGCAAGCAGAGAGAAGAGACATTGGCTTCCAAGGCTGCCTGGAAAGAAGTGGAGATAAAACCCACCACAAGTTCACGAAGAAATATGTCGATTTTCAGTAGATTAACATTTTTTCCCAAAATAGCTGGCACCTTTTGGTGCCTCAAATTATTTCCTCCCCAATTTCAGATCACAAAGCTGGTTTCATCTATTTCATAATGGAAAGAAAAAAGGCAAACAGAAGCCACATACAAGCTGTGGCAACACCGAGACCTCAGCAGTGAAGGCTCCCGCAGCCACAGTGCCTGGGGCCTGTCAGTTCTTCCACAGCCCAGTCAGCAGGCAGACACCCTCACAAGTGCTTGACCCACTTTTTCTTTCCAAATTCAGAATTTTCATGAACCCTTCCAAACCTGTGTGCAGCTCACAGCTGCATCACTCCTTTCCACTTTCTTTGCCACTGGAGAACCAGCAACTGGTCTTTGTGTGTATTTGTTTTAGGACCATCTGCCACAGAAACTTTGGGGCAAGGGCAGACTCAAGAACATAGCCTAAGCACTTGGGACTGACAACCCAAGGAAATTGCATTATTCTTTTTCATAAGAAAATCACTCTGTGTTCAAACCCAGGCCAAGTGCCAGCCTGTCAGGGCTCTGTCCAGCCTGGCATTTGTGCAGTGCCTGAAAAACTGCCCGGGGCAGGTCATTAATAAGTTACAAAGTTGACCTTGAACGCAGAGTCTCTTTACTTGTAACAGCAGCTGTTTATTTGGGCACTCTCATTTTAATTCCTGGGAATTTGTTCTACTTTCCCATTCCCACCCTGTGTGGGCCTTACACTGTAAATACACACTCTGCACTCTGGATACTGAGGCTACCATCAAGGTCACCAGTGACAGAGGAGGTTATTGTTGATTAGCTACATCAACCTACCAAGAAAATTCAAACTGGAAATCAAGTAAGCCATCCTCTTTTTAACAAAATAAGATGAGACAAACCACTAAAAGATGGCAGCATTAGGGCCTTATGCCCTTGACAAAAACACACACACACAAATCCCAAACAAACTTCCACCTACTCACAAGAATTTGCCAGTGGAAAGAATTTATGTCCAGGACATCAGGCTTGGATGGAAAAGGAAGAAATTCACCAACTCTTGCACCAAACTTTTTTTAATCTAGGATAAGTCCCTGAAGAAGTGAATTGTTTATGGAAACAGACAATCCAAGGTAGAGAGCGAAGGGCCCTGTGGGTGCTAAACAAGGATGGGGAAATGGAGCAGGAAAAGACAGATCAGCACTAGCACAGTTGCTTGAGAACGTGCAGGAGAGTAGGAATTTGAGGTCCCTCTGACAACAGTAATGGAAAGAAGAAGTACAAGCTGTGCTACCAGGATCATGTGCCACTCAGGATTGTCTGGCTTAGGGGTTGGGACTGAAGGACCAGTGCTTCTAACTCCATTTTAAAGGTGAAAAGACAGTTTATTTTGTACTGACTAAGAAGAGAGGGGCAACCAAGAGAAAGCTCTTCCTCATTACTCCTGGATGCCAGTGAGTGTGAAATTCTTAGGCATGCTTTTGGGCATACACACATCCCACTTGTTTGAGTCTGGAGTGCCAAGAAGTTACTATTAATATTGCAACAGTGGGGAGAGAAATTACATCCTCTACCAGCTTCCCGGGCACAGGACAATACGTCATTCTCAAAAGAGACAGGTCTTAGCACAAACTCATGGTGCTGGCACACAAACACCTCAAGCTGAAATCAGGAAAGGGGTGCAGAGGCATTTTTAAAGAAATGTAGAGATACTTATGTCAAGAGATTTCCCCCAAGAACAGCTAAGGCTGGTACTGTCAGAAGAACAGTAAGAAAATGGAATCTTGGATTCACACTGTGTCTATGTCTTCTGCCCTGTGTTTCTGCAGGAGCAGAGCCCATGGAGAGAGTTCTCATTCGTGGAGCCTTACCCACCACTGTCAAATACTGTGGAAAACACAGAGCCAAGGACACCAGCTAGAGGCTGTAGCTGAGTCACCTGGAGACCTTCCTGTGTCCTTGGCCAGTATGAAGGCAGCAAGTCTTTTACTTGTGCCTCACCTCCACACTTGCTGCTCTTGGCTCATTCTCAGTCCCACTATTGCCATCATTCTCCTGCCACCACTGCTCCAAGATCTTATCTAAGCAGACCTGACAGCAACAGGGGAAGCAACAACCAAAGACAAACAAACAGCTAAAAATAAAAGCCAGGTCATTTTCTAATTCCCCTGCCTAGAACTGAAGTTGGCAATTCTCATTGCCTTATTCTTTCAGCAAGGTTTGTTCAAGAAAATCACTCTTCCCAAAGCAGGACTCAAGACCATAGAGCAGACTTCTGGCACCAAGTCAGAGTTACACAGGAAAATAAGTTTCCCCTACATGAAGAAAAAAGTTTAAAGGTGCAATTGCTTTATTGCAAGGATACAGTATCTGCTGCCCTCTAAAAAAAAAAAAATCATGCTGTAAGAGACAAACAAAGCTCATGTTATTCCCTCAAACTTCATAGCTCTGCAAGCTCATGTTTTCACTTGGGGTGTGCCCAATTAGAAAATACTCTGGCAAGCAGAGAAATACCAACAGTTGTGCAATTCCACCTCTGTTAAAAGCAACACAAATCATCAGCTTCCAACAGGTTATCAACAACCTGTCAAACATCCCACATGCTGAAAGCAAAAAGCCTTCAAGGATTCACTACAGGATGGGCCATGTTTGCCTGAATGCAGGTTTTTAAATCAAAGCAAAGAAACCCACCCATCCTCAAACAGCTGGGGTCTTGGAGAGAAACAAGAACTCTTTGCCAAGGATTCTTTTGCTCTGCTGGGCTGCTCTGCATTGCCTTGCTGTTAACACTTGCATCTTGGCATTCCAAGTACAAGTAGAGTCCTGGGTTGTACACAAACCCTGCCTCCCACCACAGGGGATGCATTTCATATCCTGAAGTGTTGTTTTATGGCTTGATATTTTCTTTTGGTTGGGATTTTTTTGTTCAGTTGCTTAGTTTTTTTAGTGTTTTTTCCTCTTCCAAATTTCTTCAACTTTCAGCCACTACGCTACCTCCTGAAACAGAGGTTCACACTATTTCAGTCTCCTTCCTTCTTCCAGCCCCAAAGATGACCAGGATGAAGACAGAAACTGGCTACCCTAGATTACTACCAGCCACAGAGTAAAATTACAAGGACCCAGCAGTTGTCATTATCTCAGAGTAATGCTGCTGAACCAGGAACTATTTCACTTCATTTTTAACTGCAAGTACTTAAACCTTTCATCAGCTCCCTCCAGCTACTGTAAGTAACCTAAACACACAACCATACCAGCCAAACCAGAGAGACCAGCTGAAGACCAAACAGCCTGCAGTAACTGTTAGAGACCTTGACATTTTGCAGTATCCCACCAAAGCTTTTCCTGGATAACAAATAAGTGAATGGAACCAAGCTTTAGAGGAATCTGATGTTTTCTAGAGAAGAACACCAAGTATTTCTGTGCCCTAAACCATTCACATACACACACACCACCTTTTTCTACCAACACACATGCTTAGAAGAAAGCCACCATGACTTGATCAGGTACAACTTAGGAACATTTTACCTCCAACTTCAATCAAGCTGGGAAGAAAAGAGGATCAGGTTCATTTGCACGGCACAGCCTTTAGACATGTTATGAGAATCCTTTAGAAGGCAGCAGAATACAGATTTTGGAAATAGGTAATTGCCATTTAACAGGAACATGAAGTGTTTTGTGTCTCTTATAAGAGAGCAGCCATCCTGCAAGTCCCTTCTAGGCAGAACATCCTTAAATTTCAAACAGACTGCAACCACTAACAAAATTTTCAAACATACAGGCTCATCTACAGTTTCTGTTCTGATAGAAATGCATGGTTTCACTGAACAGTTTAAAAAGAATTGTTAAGTCATGGCAATCCAAGAATGGGCACAGGGATCATATTCAAACTCAGGTTTGGCTATGGGAAATAAAACTGCACAAACTGTGCTGGCACAAACTCATCCTCTTGCACATACCTCTGACCTCTGTCCATGCAGTGAGGCTGTGGTGTACTGAGATGGGAGAAGAGCCAGGAGATGAAGGATTATATTGAAAACAAAAGAACTATCTATATCTCCCTGTTATTCTGTCTCAACATCCAGCCTTCAAAAGAGTACAAATCTTGCAGATGCAGCCAAACTGTGTCTGGGGATAAAATAAAAGGGAGCTAAAAAAGAAAACAGGAGGACATTGAAAGGGCTTACCACTGCGTTCCTCAGGTCTAAGGCTCTTCTTTGCCACTTCTGCCAAGGCCCCAATGCCAAGACCAACAGCTAGTCCTTTAAAATAAGGAGAAAAAGACTCAGGTCAGAATGAAAAAAACCTTCCAAGCCCCATACAGAGGCAGTTTTGGTAATTAACTATAAGCCACATGTTCAAATGCACAACAGCTCCATTAAAACATCCTGGCTTTTGCAACAGAGACACCTTCACTTGACATTGAAGAGTTTTCTCCTGTACTTCTTCAGCCCAGCATGCCAACCAGGAACCCTAGGCTGGGCCAGACTGGGACATCTGGCTTTTATAAAGCACATCACAAGTGTTACTCAGAGCTCTGTGCTCTGGCTGACATCCTGCTGTAGACTCAAATAATGGAGTTTAAAAGAAGGGAAGGGAAAAAAAAGTTAAAACTCTTACAAACATGGTTTCAAAGAACAATTCTCAGGAAAGACCAGAATCCCTCTCACCCCCCACCACAGCAGTACAGCAGGGGGAAGCCAAATCACTTTTATATTAAGCCACTGCCAGTAGATTTTAAAGTTCTGCAACCCTAGTGTCTGAGCACTTAGACTGCTCATGGACTGTGATGAACAGTAACATGTTTTCTGGCTCACCTTATACCAGCAGTGTTGTAACCTGCAATCCCAAGGAGCTGGGCTGGGGAGTGATCCCACACACCAACAGTAAGACCAGGAGACAAAACAGGAGCACTCCACATGCACTATCACCCTGGCAAGCAGTGAATTCCAGGGTGCTGTTTCACAGCCACAGGTTAAGCTACAACTACAAAAGCAGCATTATCTGCCTCCACTAACCAGAGCAAAGCCACCAAAGATTAAATGAGGCACAGATCTAATCATGCAGTAATCCATATTACCAAAGGTCTCCCTGACTTCCTATTACATAAATATTTATATTTCTGGACAATAAATGACATGGGCAACCAGAAGAGATGGTGCTCCTTCCCATCTCCTGAGCAGTGGTGCATCCCACCATGGCACACTCCCACACTGCTGACAGTACTGGGTGTGCCTGTTTTCCAAGCACCCCAGGCCCTCCTCAAGGCACTACTGGAAAACTTCCCAGGTAAAACAAACAGGGAACAGAATCAGCACAACAAAGGAAGGAAGCAGAGCTGTCCAGCACATGGCATTTTGCACATGTGCAGGAGGAACCACATGCACATGTTTTGTAGACTGAAGTGAGGAAGCCTGGGCACTAACAAGGTGACCCTCATCCTGCAGTGTGTTTTTCCTCTCTCCCATCAGGTTATTACAAGCCCATCTCTCCAGGTTTGTTTGATTTTTTTTTAAAGTTTTCCACTTTTTCTCTGTGAAGTTGCAGCACTGAAGTAGCAAGTTGAAACCTAAGGAAGTCTGCTGTTGGTAGCTAACTTGTGCAGACCTTTCAGTTGTGCCAAACTATGCATCACCAGTGAGCAAGTCTCTTGCACCAGAAATACAGAGATTTTATTAGCTAAACAAAGTGAGAAAAATATCCCTAGGCTTCACAGAAAATAAGCAAGAAGACTTTTCAAACACAGCATAAACAACCCCTATTAAAACACTGCCACACAGTCAGTTCCAATCAGATCCCACATGCAAGATAGCAGCTTGGAGCAGGCAGTAGTACCAAGAGTCAGCCAGGAAGCCAGTGAAGACATGTCATCAACAAGATGTGATTTTCTAGACTAAATACCACTCACAGACTAATTCTGTTGGTCTTGATCCCACTTTCACCACCTCCAAAACAATGCTCCCTTGGTCACTATCAGAGCTACAGTGAACTGACTGGCAGTAATTGATTTCAAATTAAAATCATCACATCTTCTTCTAAAAGCTCTGTTCTATGTCTAAAATGAAAAACTACGATATTTACTGCCTGGAACTAAAATAAACTGTATATGAGGTTTCTAATCTCCCCTCATCATTAAGACACAAACCACTTCAAAAGCAAATGAAACCAGATTCTACTCTGTCTTCCACAGTAAAGCTGGAGATGTTATGGCTTGTTCAAAAGCAGCTTGTAGGCAGTTGTAGGCAAGATCAAACTACAGAGGAATGTATTTTGCACTTTCCTTCTCATGGATGTACACAGATGAGCACCTGAACTAATACTATAGACTGTACTAGAAAAAGACCCTCTTTTACAGTAGGTGCTCTTACAGCCTCCTCACTGCTCCACTCTGTCCAATTTCCAAGGAAATGAACTCCAATCACCAGTCAACAACTGTTTTAAGCAAACTAAAGTCAGGCAAAAACAACTGCATGGTTAAGCAGCTGCTAAGCTTTAAAGACTTGAAATTTAAACAAAGGCTTCAAGCATCTTCAAACTATAATGACAGTGTTTGCTGCTGCTTAGCAGTCAAGCTTGGAAAAAAGGAGCATTTGGGGTGGATGTTTGGGGTTATGGTGTTTGCCTTCCCACATAACCTCTACAGATGCTGAGGTCCTGATTCCCAGGAAGTAGCTGGACATCTACCTGTCAATAGGGAATGAACTCTTCTTGCTGCTGTCTTGGACATGGAGCTTTCTTTGCTTCCCCTCTTAAACTGGCTTTATCTCAACTCCCTTTTCTCCCTTTTGCTCTTCCTGCAGTGGGAGGAAACAAGTAGCTATATGGGGCTTAGCTGCTGCTGTTCACCTGTTAGCAGGAACAGGTCATCCCTCCAAAGAACCTGCAGTGCTATGAAAGCACTCTCCTCCTCTGGGCCACTAATCTGCTGACCTTGCCCAGGTCCTGATGTCTTTCATTTTCCTTGTCTGCAAGATGTGTATTTCCTCCAAGACTGATCATTTTGGGACAGTTTCCAGCATTGCTCAACAGCCATGGATCAGCACCTTGAAAAATAGTATCCCTAAGCACCTCTACAAAGTCATTCTCCTGCATTTTAGGCTTTATGCAGACAGATTATTTCAGCCCTGGAAAATGCCACTTGGTTCTATACCAGCAGAGTGACTCTTCAGATATTTTCCAAGCATCCCCAGCATCCTGAACACTTCCAAACAAGCCCATCAAGAGATGATGTAGAACCAGTTTTGTTAAGGATGAATACTCTTGCTCAGGAACTGACACAAAATAAACAGGAGCTGAATGGGCTGTTATCACTCTGTCCAGCCTGCCAAGCACAGGAGTGGGTGAGACCCTCCCCTGGAGCAGCCTGGGCCCTGGTTTCAGTCACGTAAAACACCACAATCACCACACAGCACACACTGCAAGCTCCTCAGCTGGACAGGGCAGAGAAAAATACAATGAAAGGCTCATGGGTCAAGATAAGGACACTCAGCAACCAGCATTACAGGCAAAACAGACTTGTCTTGGGGAAATTAATTTATTACCAATCAAATCTGAGTAGGATAGTGAGAAATTAATACTAAATCATAAAAAACATTCCTCCTACTCCTCCCTTGTTCCTGGGTTTAAACTTTACTCTTGAATTCTCTACCTTCCTCCCTTCTCCAGCCACACAGGGGGAGAGGGATGGGGATTACAGCCAGTTCACCACACGTTGTTTCTGCTGCTCCTTCCTCCTCAAGGAGAGGACTCCTCACACTCTTCCCTTGCTCCAGCATGGGGTCCCTCCCACAGGAGACAGTTCTTCACAAACTTCTCCAATGCGAGTCCTTTCCATGGGCTGCAGTTCTTCACACCCCTTCCACAGGGTGCAATCCTTCAGGAACAGCCTGCTCCAGAGTGGGCCCCCACTGGGTCACAATTCCTGCTGGCAAACCTGCTCCAGCATGAGCTCCTCTGTCCACAGCTCCTGCCAGGAGCCTGCTCCAGCACAGGCTTCCCACAGGGACACAGCTTTCTCAGGCACCCTCCTGCTCTTCCAGCATGGGCTCCTCCATGGGCTGGGGGGGGATCTCTGCTGCACTGTGGCCCTCCATGGGCTGCAGGGGCACAGCTGCCTCACCCTGGGCTGCACCAGGGGCTGCCTGGGAACCTCAGCTCTGCTGCCTGGAGCACCTCCTGCCCCTCCTTCTCCACTGACCTTGGTGTCTGCAGGGCTGTTTTCCTCACTCCTCTCTCCAGCTGCAATTGTGCAGGTTTTTTCCCCTTCTTAAGTCTGTTATCCCAGAGGTGCTGCCACCATTGCTGATGGCCTTGGCTTGGAGTCAGACATGGGAAGCTTCTGGCAGCTTCTCACAGAAGGCACCTCGCAGCCAAAACCTTGACAAGCAAACCCAATACACTCACTCACCACTCACATGATCTGAATCCTAGAGCTGTCAGGCCTGTATATACTTTACTAACATACCTCAGACTGGATTTTTTCTTTTTTTGTTTTCAAAATTGTTAAATCACATTAAATCTGAACTTCACGACAAGCTTCCTGAATTTTATTTATTGCAAAAGGATCTTATTATATCATTAAAATAATAAATTTAGAAACCAGGAATATGTTTAAGGGAGACAGGAACAGCTTAGGAAAGTCAAATAAGGAAGGAAGGGAGAATGGAAATAAAGACAAGATCAAGAACTCTGTAGGTGGAACTGATGACCCATCAGGCTACAAAACAGGCATGGAACAAAAAAAACTGCAGAAAAATCTGTTTTGTCAATTACAGTCCTGGGAAGAAAAAATAAATATAATCAAGGATGCTATTTAGTACTATAAATACACCTACCAGCAGTCAGTCCAGCTGCTGCAAAAAGCATACAAAAATACATATAAGGGACAAAAGTTCAGTAGAGGATCTTGTGCTGATCACAGAGCAGTATTAGCTCAGTATTACATGCAAGTGTTGGAAAATCTTCAATCTTTCCAGTAAAACGTTCTTTGCTCCCTGAAGGGGTGAGAAGCCAGGCAAACTCAGCAATAGAAGTATTTCTGCCTCCTATTACTAATTAGTCCATCACCCACCAGAGCATCCCAACATCATGGCTGAGACACAGCTGAACAATCCCTATAACACTGGAGAGGATAAAAGAAAACATGCAAAGACAGGAGGAGGAATGATGCAAGTGTGAATGGGATCAGGCCAATTGCACTGAACTCAGTATCTGAACCCCAGGAATAGTTACATGAACCGTTTTTGACCTACTCAACATCTTTCCATCTTCTCCAAGCCTAAAATAAAGGTGGAAAGTGTGTTTAAAAAACAAAACAAAACAGCCAGAATCAAAAGCTAATTTGACTGTCGTGGAGATTGTAAGAGAAGAATTCACCTCAACCACTATTTCCCAGATTGATTTCTTGTGGTCTTCAAATGAAGACAGCACCCCAAAGCAACATGAAAAATCCTGCCAAAAAGCTTACTTGCTTTAAGCTACAATCCCTCACAGATATGCAGGAGTCTCCTGCCCTTCATTATTTTTAAAGTAATGTAAAAAGGCAGCTGGTAGAGCAGGAAATAATCACTACCAATTCTGCCATTCCATGTCCTAGGAAGCAAGGACAGATATTCCACTAATATTCCACAGGTGAACAGTGACATTTCCTGCAATATTTCCCCATCCTCCCCCATCCAACTAGGCCTTGAATACTTCCAGAGATGGGACATCCACAACTTCTCTTGGCAACTTGTGCCAGTGCCTCACCACCCTCTGAATAAAGAATTTCTTCCTAACAACTAATCTAAACCTGTCCTCTGACAGTTTAAAGCCATTATCCCTTGTCCTGTTACCACAGGCCCTTGTAAATAGTCCCAAAATATTACCAAAGGATATCTAAAACTGAAACAAACTACCTATAGACCACACCTGTTGTGTGCTAAGCCACTGTACTGACAGTACTATTTCTTTTTGCTGTTGCAAGTTACAGTTGAGAGGGAAAGATAAGCAATGAATGCTAACAAGAGATTGCAGAGACCAGAGAATCTGAACACCATTTCTGCAACACAGTTTTCCCCCAAAAGCCCTCTGACAAGCAAGAACTCTGTCTTGCCAGCAATCTCAATCATAAAAAGCAGACAACTGGAGGAGAAGAGCAAGACCAAAAAAATAAATTATACACAGAGATATGTCTGGAGATGCTGCTTATAAATAATCTCTTTATATCTTACTCTCCCTTGGTGGTTTTGGTGTGATGGGGCTATTTGTTTTGGTTTTTACCTTGAGGTTAGGAGAAGACAGGTTATACTTCCCCTAGAAGCATGAGTCAGCCTTCCCTCTCACAACAGCCCTGGGTGCCAAAAGCTGGAACATAAAGCAACAGCACTGGAACCCAAAGTTCACAGAAAATCTCATCATCTGCCACTGCACATCCACCAGCTGACAGCAAGCAGCAACAGAAGATGACAGCTCCGAACTTCTGAACTCACAAGATGCCAGCTAAAAGTGCCATGACATCTTTGATGAAATCCAAGGTTAGATTAGAATGGAGACCTGTGCACTGCTAGAGCATAAGAACATAGTCAGGTGAGTTTTAAAGTGATGCCTTGCTACTCCAAAAAGCAGATCATCAACTCTGCTTCCCCTTAAGGAATACTAAGCATGCTGTGAAGCCAGAGTGCCTGCAACAGACTACAGGGTTAAAGAGACCTGACAAGCATGAAAAACTTATGTTATCATAAAATTCACTTGCTGTTTATTCCTGCACTGCATAGAATCAGCCCCTGCCCCAACTCCTCCTAGTGCATATTACTGTGCACATTGATGGCAAAAGGACACAGAAAAAGAATAATTGGTTTTTTACATAATAGTTGATTTGAATTACATTTGACAGGTTATTTTTCTTTCTTCTGGGATCTGTAACACAAGGATGTCTACTTTGTACATGTGCTTCTCTATCAAATTTTGTGGAAGAGAATCACAAAAGCCACAAGAGACTGTTCACAACCTAGACAGGCCACTATCAAAACACTACAGTCACAAAAAACCCAACACAGCAACAGAGGCTCCTCATCTAATGATTACCTAAGAAATACTGTGTTCATCTCTCCACCTGCAATACTGTGATCTCTTTCTCAGGAGCACCTTAAGTCCTTTGATGGCTTTGGACACAAGACATTGAATAAGCATCACCTGTCAATATTATTTAAGATATTTAGCTGCTTTTTGACATAGTAAGTCCCATTCTGCAATTAAAACTCATTTAGGTTTCAGCAAGCTTGATCTTAAAAGGCTCAGAATTTACGTCCTTCCTGGGAGAATATGGTTTACAAGCAATGGTTGAGTAAATCAAACCCTGACTATTATCATCTCCCCACATTCAAAAAGGAATATCAAAAGGATATGTTTTATATTTAAAACATATTCAGAGATGTAGCAAGGGTAAGGTTGGGAAAAGCTTACTTAAAACAACAGCTGCTCCAGCTGTCTCTGCTTGACAGTAACAGCACACTGTAAGGACTGGGAGAGTTTCCTCAATAAAGTGAAATTACATGTGCAAGACCAGGGTATTTGTCCAGGCTGGAGAACAACCTGCACCTCACTCTCCCATTAAATGAGCACAGCTCACATGGTGTGAGTTAACATGAAGATGTGCAGCTCTACTACGCACCCCAAATCCTCTGCCCAACGCTCTTAAGAGCAACGAAAAAGCCCAAATCAAGCTCTGAGCTAACCAGCTGATTGTGAGAAAGTACTTTCCTGTCAGCAAACTTAACTAGCCATTGGAACCATTCCATGAATTCAGGAGCACTGTCACAGGCAGCCATTCCCCAGCCCGTGCAGGTGCAGTGGCACTGTGGGAGTGCAGACTGACCTCCGAAGTTGGCGAGTCGGCCGATCCTGGTGACAGGAACCTTCCTCTCCCGGGCCCGCTCACTGAGCTGCAGGGGACAGACAGGGAAAACAAAACAAGAGGTTCACAAATTAACTGGGCACATGGTCAGACACCTGCAAAGTCAGAGTGCAACCCAGAGCACTTGAACAACTCCATGCTACAGAAAGCTTTCCTTGAACCCCAGCCTTGTATCTGTTGGGAGATTTTCAATGCGGTGCAGAACAGACGCACCATGAAGTGAAACACACACTGAGCAGGAGAGGACAAGAGTGTGGGAAAGACAAAAGAACTTAATCGTGTTTGGAAATCCCATGTTCACTGTCAACTCAGCAGCCCTTGTATTTTGAACTTGGAGAAGCTGTGCAATGCTAACCCAAACTCCCTTCCACTCATGGAAGGTTATGAGGTTCACAGTACTGGAGACAATTCCTCCATGCACAACAGCTGGAGCATCCAGTTTCATCAAAGCAGTATCCTGAGTGAGAGAACCCACAGTACCATCTGACACCGAATGTGGGGAAGGAGGCACTAGGTCAGAGAGATGGCAAGTATCTCCACCGTGAGTTCTGCACTCTCACTCATGGGCACAAAGGACTAAAGCAACAACTGTGAGCTATGCTACTCTCCAATTTAGTTCTGCTCAGGACACATTCCTTCCACCTCTAGAACTGCCAGACACCGTACAGAAAGCCACAGCCTCCACTGTTAGGTCCAGTTCTAACCCTATGTACACTTTTTTAACATTCTCTCACGTCAGATTAGCTGACACAGAGGGGCCAAGTGTGAAGAGAGCCTGAAAAGCTATTAACAGAACAAGTATATCACAGACAAGTATATCACAGACAGAGTTAATGAGCACTGGCACTTCCCTCTTTTGCCTCCACAAAAGGGAATAGTGGAAGAGGAAGAAATGAGAGAAACACAGGAGAAGGTGAGTAAGGACAATCCAGCAGAGAAACCACAGCACTGAGAATCCTTAATTAAAACAACATACCATCTGTTTGTAGGGTTTCTGCCCTGAGCCTGTTTTGGCCTGTCTGGCTTTATCAATATCTTCAGCTGTTAATCCACCCACAGAGGAATGGTCTTGGTGAAAAGCTCTGTTTTGTCCAAAGGCAGCAGCAAAAGGATTTCCAGGGTCCCTAACACCTCCAAATAACCTTGCATCCATTTTGGGAGGGAAAGGCTTCTGACCCATGCCAGAATCTCCAGTCTCATCAACATTTCTAAAAGGTCCATTTGTTGTGTAGGAGTAAGCAGGGCCTCCTGTGCTGTGTTTGTGAGGCTGGCCAGGGGCAGAGGAGAAGTCCATTGCAGCATCTGATGGCTCTTGGGCTGAGAAGTCATAGTCTTTCCCAAAATCCTCACTGAGATCAGTAAAGTTCTCCTGCTGTTTGCCTAGTTCCTGCAAACAATAATAGAAATACTTAAAGAAAAGAACTTAAAACTTGCTCCCTACCCACCCGTAGTCCTCAGAGATAAGCATGCAGCTAAATGTCATGTCTCCACAGTAAGGAATCTGGAGAGACTCTGGCACTGCAGACATTCACAGTCAGAGACAAGAAAGAAAGGAAGAGACACTGAGGATGCCTGGAATCCCTGGCAATCTTTCAACTCCATTGATGGGACAAATTCCTTAACAGTTTCACAAATATCCCAAATTCACAAAAGCAATGCACTGCTCAGACACAACAGGTGATAGGAGCTGCAATATCACATAAGATGTACTTAGGAGGGATAACAAAATGCTAAACCTCATAACATCCAGTTTTCCTTCCTCCCATCTTGTCCCCAGTCACGCAACACCAGCCCTTCCAAGCCCAAAGCCACCTGAAGCAATACCAGATACCTATTTACAGGCAGAATAAGCTCAGCCTTTCATGGCCAGGACACTACCATCTGCAAAACACATTCCATTATTCAACCACTAAACTATGGCAGGGCTTGGTGTCATCCCAAGATAAATAAAGTTCTGTGCCTGGAGCAAGGATAGCAGCATCAGGCACAGCAACACTCCAGGCAAGCTTCCCCTGACAGTCTTCTCTCTTCTGTCCTGACCTGCAAAAGCTGCCCCACTAAGTCCAGATATTTCACAATAAATTTCCAATAAATAAATAAATAAAAGTAATCAGCAGAGCATTATAGAGCATTATTTCCTGTTCACTTATTCTTTGACATATTCTAGTTACTTATCTCAGCAGTGGCAATGCCATGAAATAACTGATGACTATTACAGGCAATCAACAGGATTTTAAATCTTGCTGTGGTCAGGCAAGCAGGCAGCATATTTCAGGCTCTTTTCTAAACACTAATTAAATTTCCCTTCCTTACAGAAAAAAACAGAACATGGTCTTTCCTGTTATTCAGCAGCTCTCATGCTATTCTGAACCTCAACATCATAGTGGGGGAGGAGAAATGTTTACAGATATGGCCCACAATACTGACCAATGATTTCAAGCAAGAAGGACTCTACTTCCATACTTAATTTTTTAGAACCATGTCAGACAGCTAAACCCCTGCCACTTAAAGTAAATGCCTTCCTCCCTTCAAAACAGAAAATTCTGTTCCTTTAGATTTCTTACTGAGCCCTGCTTTGGCAGCAGCTTCTCTTGCAATTCATTTACAGAATGCAGGGCAAGTGTTCTGCATCTGTGCTCACTGGGCCTCTCTTATGCAGAGAAACATGCACAGACTGAGGAGATCATCATCTCTCTCTCTCTTCTTGGGTGCAAAAGGAGGACAATGACAAGACAAAGCACTATCCCCATAAACAATACTCAAGTTAGTTCTAGTGCAAGGTTAAACAGAACCAAGAAAACACAGGGCCAAATTGTAGCTACAGATTGCCATGATAGTCTAAGCTCATTGCATAAAACCCATCAAAACCCCATTCATTACTTTCTGCTACAAAAATGATGATCTATCTGAACTACACATTCTTTCTAAAGGATGATAAAGGAGAGACGTTCTGCAGACAAGGCCCAGGTTTGCAAGAGATGGCAGCACAGCAGATGTGAAGCTTTCATAAATCTATCCCCATCTCTGGTGGCAGAAGCTGCTGTCTGGCTTTCCTTATGTTCCTCATTTGAAAACCAGTTCTGAAAATCCAGCCTGGGCTGTAAGTGATGACCATGCAAGCACCTGACCCTGAGCCATGCTGAAGAATATCATGTGTATCAATTCTGCCAGGAAAGGAAGCAGCACTGAGGTAAATTCAATGCTCTCTAAAAGAGCTCCTTCATTTACTCAAGGAGAGGTAAATCAATGCCTGAAGTTGAAAGGAGACTCTAAATAACAAAGCTGCTGGCCAATCTTAGCAAGAGCTTGATCTTTGACAAGGTGAACAGAACACTCTTCACATTCAGCATGTCTGAAACACTCAGTAATGGAAACAGAAACACTCTGCAGTAACAGTGCCCTCCCATTCCTGTCCAAGCACCTACAGCACACCACAGATTCCAAAGAACTCCCAGAGCATTGCAACATCATTATTATTATTATTAATCCAGCACTTCAGAACTGGGTTCTCATTCAAGATGTGAATTCCCAGACACTCACACAACAAAACCAAAAAGGCACCTGGAGGAAAAACAAAATATCAGCCTAGACTGTGCACAAAGAGCTTTTCTTACCTGCACTTTGCCCAAGGCAGAACTGAACTGTTGCTCAGCAGTGGCCTGGAGAGTCTTTGCAATGGTAACTGCATCTCCCCCGAGGAGCACCTGCCGGAGCTGTCCTGCCTGGGTTTCCAGGATGGCTTTACTGAGCTTGGTCAAGCCTCTCATGACCATGATGGCATCACCCGCCATGACTGACGTCTTTCTGTGCTGAAAGAGAAAAAGGGAGAGGGGCAGGGAGACAAGATGTCAAGGAACAAGTCTGCAGTGGGTTTTACATAACCTAAGAGCTGGTAGCACATCCCCAGGAAACCTCTTTCCACTTTGGCAACAGCCACCACAGGAACTTGTCAGCAGCCCAGAGAGCAGCCAGGCCAGCCTGAGTGATAGTTAGCTGACCTTATCAGGAAAAGTGAGAGCTCTCCTTGCTCTCATGACTTAGGATAGCTTTCCAGGACTCCACACAAATATCCAAGTTACCATTGACCAGAGCAAGCAAACATAGGTAAATGTCAGTAAATGCTGCAAAGATGGTCTTGATTCCTTCCAGATGTTAAAAGAGGATTAAAAGCATTAGCATTCGACCTTAAATTATTATGAGGCCCTGGAACCTGTTCTCAGGGCCTGACAGCACTGATAAAGTTCACTGTCACATTCCCTTCCTGCCCTGGAGCTGTGCCTGCTCATTTTACATAGCTGAATTTCTTTACTCCCACACCAATGATTAAGCTTTGTCCATCCTCCAAAGGTATTCTGCTCCTTCCCCAACTTGTAGCTCACTCTGTTCCTTTTAACTGGAAACTTAAGCATGCTCAGAACACCTACCTACCTATCACAGCATTTGCACAGTGCTGCACTACAGTGCTAAATTTTTGAGTCAGTCCCCTTCCTTTTCAAAGGGTTTAGTATCAGATTCATAACAGCCTGTGTGATTTCAGTGTCTTCAAACACAAACTGGGAACTGCAGGATGCACAACAGAGAAGGTCTGCCAAGAGTAATTTCATCAACTTCTTTGGCTCAGCCTAGAACCAAGCTCAGGCTCAGGCCAGCTCTCCTACAGCACACAGTGGTTCATGTAAAAGAAAACCAAGAGTGGCCAGGGTGCAAAACCATTTTGCAGGGGAGATTTTCACCTGCTGATTTCACTCATCCTCTACACCTTTAAAGCACAGACAGGGTCACAGTTCCAGGGCTGGCTCAGTTGCACGTGTTCCCATCTTTACTGACACAGAAGACAGAGGCATGCAGTTGGAACAAGATGCTGACTAAGGTCCAACCTTGCCCATACAGCATTCTCTGTAATGATTTTGAGGGAAAAAAAAGTTCTGACTGCACTAGGTATCAAGCACAGGCCACATATTGAAGTTATTTCCTAGATAGGTACACAGGTATCAGTTAATTTTTAGAAGATAACCTGTCAACATGCACATATGCACAACTAAAAATATTAATACACTGCTGTGGTACAGGTGGTCCTGAGTCAACAGCATACATGGCATTACACCCAGCTGCAGAGCACAGGCAACTGGATCCAGTTACCTTCTCAGGAAACACAAGCTCTGTCTCAAATGTGTCTGCTGTATCAGTTATGCAGGAGAAAAATGGACTACTAAAGCTAAATTTCTGTCTAAGTACCCAATCACACAGGAAATGCATGGATTACTACAGCTGAACTTCAGAGACACACTAGTATTTAAATGCAAGATAAAACCCAGTTAGAGAGATATTTGTTAAACCACTGTTTATCAGTGATCAATATCAGGAACAAGCACTGCAGCCAGGGAATGTTGCACTTATATGTTTTAAATACAGTGCTAGAAGGAGTGTCAAGTGCTTACAAGGAATCTGGGCATAAAAGGTTAGCTGTAAAAAGAAAAGTCAAGCCCACCTAGGTCATTATTCTGTGGTTCTCATTACAAGACCTAACCTCTAAGAAGTGTTACTCCTGTATCTCTCCAAGATTAAGCCCTAGGGTTTGTTTTAACATTGTATAATGCACTTTTAAACTCAAAGGTCGCCTGTCAGGTAAGGAAATGTACTTAGTCAACAGGAAGTGGTTTTCTACCCCTACATCTTCACACTGGAAATTTCCACATGGATCTCACTCAAAGCATTTATTTGCAGGCTGTCCCTGCAATTCAGAGCCAAGCAAAGAAACCAGCCAACAACCCAGTACTGTCCCAGATGAAATGAGACCATTCAAAGGTTGCCACTACTAAGAAACAAGTGCTTTTGTGGTTCCAAGTATTAGCAGCAAGGAAAGCTGGAGTGCAAAAAGTTCATTTCCTCCATCCCGAGAAGGGCAACAAAACGTAGAGCAATACAGAGCACTGTAAACTTGGACAACACACACACAAAAACATCCACTTTTAACATGGAATCTTACTAATCCACAGTATTAAAACCATAATCCTCCTTTCACCCAAAACCAGCCAAAGACTTTGTCAGGAAGTGACAGCTATGATATGCTAAATGTACATTTTTTAAAAGAAATAAATCTCCAAACAAAATTTCAGGAAAGCTAATGCAACCACAAGTAGAAAACCTAATTGCACAACATTTATTCAACCGTCCACTACTAAATTTATCAACAAGCAAAGAGGACCTATTGCCATGTACACATTTGGCTACAACACACTGCACTGGGCACATTCTTGCCAACATGCTTGCATGTTCTCAGCCCCACCTTCTCTGCACAGCAGCTATAAACACCTAGGTAACAACAGCAAGTGACTTGTTAGCTCAGAAGCATCAGCAACATGCTCCTATGCAGTGCTGTCAGAGGACAGGCTATTCTAAACAAAATATATGCTAGATAATCGAGAAGGTAAAAGACTACATGCAAAAAATAACCAAGAATAAGGAAAATGACCCTTTTTTTCTTCAATTAAAAAGCAATAAGCACAAGCCAAGGACAAGAGAGACAAAAACTGAGACAGAAGATGCACACACTTCTGAGAAGGCTGGTACAGTACCCAACAGCTACACTTGTGTTAATACCCAGCACAGACAGCAGGCAAAGCATTTTTTTCCCTCTAAATCAAGTTCTATTCATACCCTAATAAAGCAATAAATACAGTATAAGCAAACTCTTTCAGAAAGAGATTTAGGGAGTGGTTCCCAACGGAATTAGTCCGAGTGTACAAAGTCTCTATCACACTTCACTTGCTCCCTGAGGATTCTTTAGCTAGCATTAGCAAAGTAGGGCACTGCTGGCACAGGGCATGGACAAGTCAGTCGTGTCTGCCCAAGCTGTCAGAGTGTCTCTCACCTGGACTGAAGAGGGCTGACAAGTGTTGATCATAAGCCATTTTCCAAAAATAGGCAGGGTCACAGATCTGGCTTAGTAAGCTTCTCCCAGTGGAATGAAGCCCTGGGAAGCACCCACACCTTCCAGCACGAGGGGGCTCGAGCCAAGCCATCCCCAGACACCAGGAAGGTGCACACAGTGGGCAGAGCAGCTTGGACAGGTTAGATGCCACCTGATTTAAAGCCCTGTTGTAAAAGCAAAACTAAACCAATGCCTGCAATGCTCCTGTGTGCAACAACCCTCTGCCTCGCAAGCCAACATTCTGTATAGTGACTGACTGCCACACATTTCCCTTCTTCAACATTCCAGATTATTGAACTGAAGATTTAAGCAAGTGCAGCAAGACACTCAGCATATCAGAGGCCAATAACAGGAACCAAGAGCCTCAACAGATGAAATCATATATTTGTCCTGCTTTAAAAACACATCTCTCCATTCTTTCCTTTTCTTTTCCATATGCTAATATGTGCTCCTACAGACACACAGACCTGCTCCTGACTCCACAAGTTTTCTTGCAGATGGTTGTACAGTCAGAAGTCTTACTCAGGTATACATATGCACATTCATATACACACACACACATATACAGAGGACAGACCAAATTTAAACACAAGAGGACTTCTAATCATAAAGAAAAATAGCAAGAACATTTCTGGAAGTTTCCTGTGACAACACAGCCTCTTTCAGTTATGGGAACTACTTCTACCATCAAAAGGTTGCTAAACACTCAAACTGTTGAATAATTTAAAAAACAAAACAACAAACAAAACAACATTAAAAAACAACAAAACAAAACACCAAAACAAACAAACCACAGCAGTTTTACAGTAGCCCATATCACCCTTCTCAGGTCTGCAGTTTTAGCTGCCTTTTTTATCTTCAACTTTTATATTAAATAAATGAAACAAAAATTAATAATATTAGGCTAGACAGCTAGTAAGGCAGATAATTAAATATCACATTTGGGGAAGAGGAAAGAGCCTCTATATCTTCTCCTTCCCCATTATCCTTTATTACAAGTACTGTTATCTTAGTTGTATCTAAACAAGGACTAAACCCTGGCTTGAGTGTTATAACCACCCACACCATCAGACCAAGTGTGGCAAGAGTATAGTAAAAAGTAATAAACACCACGAACAAGATACAGACAGCCAGATACTCAGCACATTGTTCTGTGGCCATAAACCAACTGCAGACTAAGTTCAGTATCAGTATTATTCATTAAGCTGCTCTGTAACTGCTCTTTAACAGATTTTTTTCCATTTCTTTTTATGTTTGTTGCCATACCAACCCTTTCATGTGATCCTTTCATTCATAGCCTTTTTCAGTTCCATCACACACCTCCCCAGCAGTTCCTTTGATACCACATTCCCAGGTCCTGCCTAGATGTATTTTCATTAGCTGGATTCCTTGGGTTGAGGCTGACCCAAATTTTAACCATGCAGGGCACAAAACCAGCATTTTAAAAGGAAGAAGTTGCCATCATCCTTTCAACTGAACTGAAAATCTGCCTTGCTTATCCTTCCTTCTTCCCCCTCTCCATAACTCCTATACATTGCAGCTCCAAGAGAAACATCTTTAAAGATGTGACCTATAACGGAACTAAGGACCCCTATATTTGATCTTTGCACTCAAGCCCCCTTAAGCTGAATTCACCAAGTCTCTGCAAGCTGCTTTACAACCACCCTTGCACAAAGCAGTTTGCCAATGGCATTGAAAACAAACACCTCTGAAGGGCAGGCGGAACTGGTTTGCTCCCTAATCGCTACAATAGCAACACACTGATAAAAATGGGCTGCTTGGCAGGCAAATGCATCTTTCCACCTAAATTCACAAGGCTTAGCACTCGTTTCTGGCAATTGACAACTAGTTTAAAACCCAATTTTCCCCCTAAATGGCTTGACACACAACATAAGAGTGAAAAGAATGCTTGGACAGTTTAAAAGTAAGCACAGTCTGCTTTATTTTAGGCACTGATACCTCTGTGCAAAGTGAATGCTCTGCACCAACAGCTCTGTTGACTACTTCCTGGATAATGTCTGGGGACATGCAAAAGCATAGTCACAGCCCACATGCCTGGAATTAACACAGTCTCTTTCTACCCTGGGCATGGCTCTAGGAATAATTCAGCCACAATTGAGATCCTAGTGAGAGAGTGCATTACAGGCCTCATTACAGGTCACTTCTGACACAATGCACTAATAAATCCTGTCCTGGGCACATGTTGTTTCCTGTTACACTGAGGTAGATCCAACTCAGTTGCTGTGATTTTAAGGCTGCTGCTTGCTCACTTTTCCCCAAGAATGTGGTCCTTGTCTGCTCCTGAGAATTAAGTCTTTGCAGTTGGGGGACCAAAATTTTTTAAAAATCCATTTATCTCATTTGCAAGGCAACAACTTTTGGACCATTGGGACAATATTTCGATCTGCAGATGTATTTATACCCAACATGCAATCTTCGTATAACTCCTGTTACCAAAAAGAAAGGGAGAAAGAGTAAGAGGACAAGAAAAAGATAGGGTTTTCTTTTCTGTTTATTCAGTGGGCCATGCTTAGAAGTGCATTGCACTGCATCCTCTACATAGCTCAAAAGCTTCAGGCACAACTGTAACTTTAATCATGAATAATCATTAATAATTCTGATAAATTCTGGATTAATGTTACGTCCCATGCATGTAAATCATTCACCCAGCAACAAGGACAATAGTATCTTAAAATCAAAATGGAGCATGCCCTCAAAGCACACAGATTAATATGAGATTCTGACAGATGCAATGTTTGAAGCATGTACTTAAGAAACAAAACTACTACAAGATGAATCTACACTTTTATTTGGGTTTATGGCAAGTTTACACGAAAGCACAGTTCACTAGTTCCAAGTCACCCCATCAATGGTAACAGAGCATTACTTTAGAAGATAAATCCCCCACATCCATATGGAACAACTCTACCCAGCTGTATTTACAGAAAAGTTACACTAATGCTCTCCACTGATCAAAGCCAAACACTGAACTTCAAACGAAATCCGAACGTTACAAACCTTTCCCAAGTTTGCAGAGCAGCTCTATTCTCTAAGAATCACTTCACCTGTTAGGGCAGAAGAGACCACCAAAGCTCAGCTCCCCCTGATGCTCTGCACCAGTAACAGAGCTCCCCACCGCTCTTGTACTCAAAACTAGAATATAAAGTATAAACGAAGGAGGTTATCAGGTTACAGCTAATTTTTTTTTTTTGCATACACTGTTGCAATTGTTTTTATTGGAAAGTTTGACTTTCCAAAAGCATCCCAAATCCAATTTAGGAATTGCAAACCAATAAAGTGCTGTGCCTCACAAACAAGTGCAGATTCCTTTAGACTCAAATACACCACCACTTAAAGCAAAAGTCTTGAGAAAAAGAGCAGCTCTTCCTCTTGCATGTAAACACACATCACTCACAGATCTCAAGAGCTAAGGAAAGGGGACTGATGTCACAGTTCTCTAGAGGGAAGAGAACAAGTCATCTACCCAAAGTTACACCACATGTCAGGGATGGGGTTGGGGACAGAATCCCAGTGCTCTCCAGAGCACACTGATCCTTACAGCAAACAGCCTATCCCTAAGTGGCCTTCAAACACCCACCCCTACAGAGCAAAGACAAACAAGGATTTAAAGCTGGTTTGCTGACCACCTTAAAAATATACTGCCAACAGTCATCATTAAATACCACACAGCAATGGTTTCTAGTCAGAACCTTTCCAAAAACAAGACACAACCTGTAACTGTGCTGTACATCAGTTCCTCCTCACATGTAAGAGGGTATTTTGCTCATTACCCTTTGTGTACACCAGGGCAGACCCTTGCACACTCTGTCCTGAGGCCCTGTGTTATCAGGACTGTAAGTGGCACCCCCACAGGTCTCTCTGGGTGGCCAACACCTCCTGTGCTGAGCATAACTCCCCTGTCATCACTGTGAGCAGCAGTCAAACACCACAGCCCCTGATCCCACTATTGATCCTGCAGGCATTCAGGTCTGTATAGATCCCATGGCCTCCAACCCTGCCCTGGAAGCTGGGTTTAGGTTCCAATTTGGCAACTTACAACACATCCTTGTCTATTCATAGCCCCCTGACATGCCAGAGCCCTGGCTGTGGGAGCTTTCTTTTCTCCTGGCTGTGCCAAAACCTCTCTGCAAGAAGAGGACCGTAGGCAAAAAAGGACTACTTCAAGAAGACATAAATTGATCCCTGTGCTGAAGGGGAACATGGTCTATCAAAACCTACAGCTCCTGCATGACAGCTCTGCCACAGACAAGTTATTTCTGTCAGCTCCTACTCCCCACACACAGGTGCTTTTGACACTAGGGTAAGTAAGGGTATCGAGCTCTATATTTCTCATAACTTATAACTAAACCTAACCTGCAAGCTCTCATATCTGATACAGAATCTGGAATCTACAATTGTTTATGCTCTCTATGTACAGACTTCATGAAATCACACTCCACATAACAAACATATTGCCTTTCCAAACTAGAAAAAACAAAGCTTTTTACAATTTATACAGGTGCCTTTGAAAATCCCAAAACTCCCAGAGTGAATTCTGAAAGGCCATGCTCCACCAAGTTTTGCTAAGCAATGTAAAACTGTAGGCTTACTGATTTCAGAAGGATTCTCTAAAGGAAACACTCGATCCACTTGCAATTTACTGCCCAGTCGTTCTCCCTTCCAGCTGCTGCCTAATCCCGTTCCTCTCTGGGTGAGCACTTGGACCATATCAAATTATGACGAGGATTTAATCCTCCCAAATGGCACAACCCAGACAGCAGGAGAGCTGGGACATTTCAGAACACTGCCTCAAGCCCTTTTATAGTTCATTTGTTCAGCAGATCCAGAAAAAAAACAAGGCATGCAACTGGTTAAAAAGAAGGCATGAATAGCAATAAAGGGCCACGTAAAGATCTAATGTACACAGAAATCCAGGACAAACTGCAGAGGTGAAACAAACACAGTAAGAGAACTTTGTAAGGGAAAGTTACCACATGCACAATGCAAAACAGCTCTAGGACCATACAGACCACAAGCAGATCACCTTTCCTGGTGTCTCCACATACAGAATCCACACAGTCTTTAAGAAGATGACAGTGTTATGCAGTTTCCAGAAAAAAACCCACATTTTTAAACTCTGTATATGCATGCAGACTTGTTTAAGCAGACATATGAACTTGGAAAGTTTTTACAAGCCAGTGCCACAGACTGACAGCTAAGGTTTTCAGAGCAAGTAATGTCATTTTCTATGCACGAGAAGCACACAGGACATTTCAGATACTGAGGAGCTGGGAATTGAATATTTCATTTAGCTCTACACCTCCACTGACTGACAAAATGCAAAAGCCATTAAAATAAAGTGCAGGAGCACAATTGTGCAAAAAAAGGGAAAAACTTGTCTCTCCTGTTATTTCTTGGCCTAAGTCACCAGCTCAGATTGATTTAATTTTGTCATCTATTGCAAGGGGGAAATGCAAAGTGAGAGGAACACAAAAAGTGGCATCTAAAATATTGAGAAGCTAAAGATAAAAAATTGAATAGAAAGGTAGGAATGTGCCTATAAAATGAGCTTTCACTGCTGAGTAGGAAAGCAGACAGTGATTGAACCCATGCCCTCAAACTCCTGTGCTTCACTGCCAGCTTGCATTTCAGCTCCACACGTAAATAACTTATTTTCTTCTTCAGGTCCTGAAGGAATCCAGGCACTCAGAGCACAAGGCAACACTTTTAGCACTTTGATAAAGCAAGCTGAAAGAGAAGCTATTTTTCTCCTAAAGTTGCTCTGCTCCACAAGGCAAAAAGCCTCCTCTTCCAGACTCCTTTCTTTGGCAGTTTTAGAGGGAGAAAACCAGAAGACCTAAATCACACTATTCCTAAATAGTGCTTCAGACTCTCTACCTCCATCCTAAGCTGGACTGTTCACCCATCAGTACAGACAGATTTAAGGAAAAAGAGAAACACTTCTTCATGCATCAAGCCAAGTCCTGAGATGCATTTAGCAAACCACCTGGATCAAACAAATTGCACCACACACACTGACACACAAGATGACAGACCATGAGACACAGACCATTCTTGTTAAAACAATAAAGAAAAAACACACAATCTTAACCTACAAAACAACAAAAAAAATAACCCTCCATAAGCAATCAACTACTTTAACATTAAAAATTAAGAAGCAGGAATTCAGCTGCTGGCCCTTGTTCCTCTCAGCTTCCAGAAAAATAATACAGCCTGACAAAGAAGGTGTGAAACAACAGATGACCACTTGCCTGTAAAAGGACTACTGGAGGACTAGAAGCCAAAAAAAGTTCTGTTCTTGCTTCATGGATGCACTGAGCTATTATTAACTTGTGTTAACTATCACAAATGAATGAACCAGAGCTGCACTGCACAGCACAGAACTCCCCTTGGCAGGAATGAAACAAGGTGATCAGCACTCAGATGGTAAATGCCTGAGGCCATTCTCCACATCTGGCATTTTCTTCTTCTGATCTCACTAGTTCATTATTAAAAGGGAGACACTGTCAAAGCAGGTCACCTATTCTTTTTCCCCAACTCGAGTTAAGACTGGACAATATAAACCTGTTTATTCTATGCATATCTTACTCAAGGTTACCAAGGTCATTGCTAACTAACAGCAATGAAAAAAAGCATTTACAAAACACAAAAATGAGTCTCTTCCTGGTCTAAGAGCAAGAAGATTCTTGTGAACTGTGAAGTTCATGTGAACTGCAGCTAAACTTCTGATCACACATAAAAGTTCTTATTAAATGGCAGAAAAATGCAAAATCACCAATATTCTCTTAAATACCAACCTCTATTCAGTCTGTAAAGTGGAACAATTTCTTAATTCCTTCTGAAGTCTTTTATTGAGCTGTTATTGATGTTGGCAAGTATCTTTCTGCACCCGGTGCTAAGAATTATTATGTTTATGCTCAATTAATATATTCCTAGATCAGTAAAGCAATCTAATTTAAAGACAAGCAAGTCAGAAAAAGAATTCAAAAATTGTTAGGTTAGTTCTTTTTAGGAAAATAATACTTTCAGTTATTGAAAGAAAAGCTTAAATTTTACATTTTTCTTTGCCTAAACACAAAGTAAAAAAAAAAAAGCTTCATTTTTATTAAGAGTAGCTTCATAAATTCTTTATTTCTCATAATGCTGACGACAAATTTTGGATTTTCATTGCACAGAAAGGAACGCAGAGAAGTTCCTCACCTACATTCCGGCTGGGTGGAACATAACCGTGTTGGGCTACCAGAAACAGTGTTATTTCTTAAAATACAGTCCAGCAGAAATTAGAATGAATCTAACCATGAAAACAACATCACACAAGAGCAACTTGTACTTATTTATAAGTAGCTTGTTCGGTGTTTGTTTAAAACTAAACACCCATCATTTCTCCCCATCAATTCCTGTTCACTTCGTTACAAAGACTTCACAAGCCTGTTTGTCTGTAAAAAGATGATCTCCTGAGGCACTTTACCAGAGCCCGGGGGCCCACAGGGTGTTTTTTTTCTACCCCCATTTCAGTCACAAGCAAAGCTTAAGAAACAGATTCGCTCTACGTCCATCTGCACGCGGACGCCCAGGTCGGTCCCGGGGGCAGAGCGCAGCGCGGCTCCGCGGCGGAGCAGCCCGGGAAGCGGCACGGCACCAGGCTCTGCGATGGCTCTGGGATGTCCTTGGGCAACGCGGAGCGGAACGCGGGATTCCGCCCTTTCCCCGAGCGCTTTTCGGCCGCGCTCCCCGCTCAGCCCGCGCACCTGCCCGGCTGCGCTGAGGCGCCGGCGCCGCTCCCAGCCCGGCGCTGCCGAGCG
>VZRZ01001922.1:314139-369157 GCA_013398175.1 Climacteris rufus | reverse complement strand
CCTCGCCGCGGTCCCGGCTGCCGGGGCGGGGGAGGGTGGGCAGCCTCGCACCCCGCGCCTGAGGTGGGCTCGGGAGCCCGCGGTGCTGCCGCTCGGGCCGTCCCACAGTCCCCGTTATTGTGCATGAGGCGATGGGCAGGAGCCCCGCAGGCTCCAGGGAAAGCCAAGCGAAGGGAGCATCTCCCATTTCGTGGTGCTCCATGTCCGGGAAACATTTGTTCGTGGCTGCCCGTGTGGTTTTTCAAAGCATCGCCTCACGCAGGCATTGGGAATTACTCATGTTGTTGGGAAGTGCTCGTATACACGTTGGAAACAAATCCAGCGCGTTGTTCCCTCCAGGTCGCTCGCAGGTCTGTGGCGTCTCACAGAGGCTGCGAGGGGCTCACGGCAGCAGCCAGCGCTGGGCTTGTCTGGATGCTCCGGCCTCTGTCAGCAACTTTCCCGTCTGAAAAATAACAATACATTCTTTATGGTGCATTTGCCACATGGCCGCGTCAGTGCAGGAGTACATTCGGATGAGGTTTGGAGATTAAATCGTTCGTTTCTTCCTAAAGCAAACAGGATTCATAGTTCTCCAATTGTAGCATAACTTGCAGGAGCGACCAGCAAACAGCCCCGACCTTTAATTTCAGCATTGTCAATTGCTTGCTTTGGCCAACCTTTTCAGCTAACTAGTAGATGGAATTGAGCACTTAAATCCACACCAAAGGACCTGTACTCAGTTAGCAGGAGTTGTGGATGCTGTGGATTTGTGAAGAAGGAGACTGGATAAATGGTCTGCTGCCAGTGGGTACAGGTGTTTAACTCTACAAAACCTGTCAATGTTACTGTCAACCTGCTAGTGCCAAAGTTGCCCTTCTGTGCAGAGGGTGACAATTATTATCTCCAGCCACTCAGACCAAATATTGTTTGACTGGTATTTATGATCATACTAAATACTGTTCAGGTATTACACACATTCCTTCATTTTTATTTTTTTTTCATTAAAATATTTGCATCTCACCCAAGCTCCACTCAGCTTCCCAGGTAAGCCATGAGGAGGTCTCTGCAAGGCACTGAACAGACAGCTACAAACAAATTTAGCAAAGCTCATCACCTAAACATTATCCAATTAGTAGCAAGCCTCAGTCAGGACTAGAAGGGCTAGATTTGAAAGTTGAAAGGCAAAAAAAGAAACAGTTCCCCGCACATTATTGAATTAAACTGAACACTGAAAATGAAACACACTGAAATGGAAAGGCCAAACATTACATTTTGCTGTTTGAGAAGGGGATGGAGACTCAACTGTGAGACAGTGCAAAAATGTGATAAATGGGCTAAAATAAGATATCAGCCTTGAAAAATTTTGTCCAAAAAATGCTTACTTTTCTTAATTTTAATATTCACACCTCAGGAAGTTCACACAAATTAATTGTTCTGTTTGTGGTTAATTTCAGACTATTTTCTCTGAAGGAAAGAAAGATGATATATGCCCTGATGTGGAAAGAGATAAGTTTCAGATGTCTTTTCTAATGACACCGTTTTATCTATTCCTGTGCTGAATTTGGATGTCAGTGCTCAGTTTCTGTGTAGCATCACCCTGCTTGCATCAGCTCAGCATTAATTGTGAAATATGTCTTACTCACTGTGCTGAGCACGGAGAGCTGGAGGCTTTCTGCACGGAGAGCTGGAGGCTTTTTTGTCATAGTTGGAGATGGAGGCACAACAAGCACAGGATAAAGCTCTCCCCATCTTTCAAAGACAGGCCTGGCTGGTTCCCTTTATTCACCACTGGGTATTTATAAACCATTGGGTATTTCTGCTGCTGCTGCTGTGCAATTTGCATCACACCTTCTCTGGCCAGGCTTTCTGCAGCCTTAAAAGATCCATTGAACTTGAGCTCAGGGCTTGCTCTTTCTGTACTTAAAGAAGACAGAAGGGTCTGTATTCCCAACCAATTTGGAGTGCAAAGAGGTAGGACTGAAAGCTGGACTGAAGCTGCTGGGAAAAAAACAGTGTATGTCCTTCTTTGTTACTTTTTAGTTCTTGAGGGGAATAGGGACAGGACACCCAGGTCTCAATCCAGAATCCAGAAGCTAGTTTCTGTGGGGATGGTTGCCTAACTTTGTCCACAGTCCTGAATAAAAGGTTGAACATGATGTATGTGAAGTGCTGGGAGAGCTGTTCCATGGCCGATCTCCCTGTAAACTGGAGAAAAATTGTAATAAAGATATTGTCAATATTTGGGATTGGTTTAGTGCTACCAGTTATGAGATTTACAGCCCTCAATCCTGAAAAAGAGTGATGTACATGAAAAATAGACCAGGGAGTCATCCTTTTCTTCAGGAAGGCTATCAGTGGTTTGTGTAACAGCCTCATTGTGGGCTGTTCCTGTGGGCTTTGGGGTGTTCACATTCAGGTTTCCTTTATGCTTGGGAAGACGTGGGGCACCCCACCCTCACACAGGGACCCTAATCATTATGCATGCTCTTTTCTCTCTCCAGCCTTACTCATATTCTTGTTATTTAATGGCAAAGCTCAGCAAGGGGAAATGAGAATGGAGTGCTCCTTCAATCCCATCCATATTCCAGTCTGGCCTGGAATATATGCAGTCTGGCCTTGTGCAAACTGTGCCTTGTTCAGAGGCAGGAAATGTGGACATGAATCCTGCAGGGATCAGCCCAGGCCACCCCATTCTGGTTTTGTGCCCCCCACCAAAGCACTGTAGGTAAAACAGCAGTGACACCTGCTTCATCCAGGCACTGCATCTGTGCAGGGTTTGTGTAGAAACCCAGATTTGGTCTGCCATATGTGCTATGCAAACTCTTAACACATTCAGCCCTTCCAAGCAGGGTGGAGAGAAGAAATCTAGTCCCTCTGGAGAGGCCCTTTTTACGAGGGCCTGTAGTGACAGGACAAGTGGGAATGGATTCACACTAAAAAAGAGTAGGTTTGGATTAGATATTAGGAAGGAATTCTTTCCTGTGAGGGTGGTGAGGCAGTGGCTCACAGGTTGCCCAGAGAAGTTGTGGATGCCCCATCCCTGGAAGTGTTCAAGGCCAGCTTGGATGGGGCTCTGAACAACTTGGTCCAGTGGAAGGAGTCCCTATCCATGGCAGAGGAGCTGGAATCTTAAAGTCCCTTCCAACCCATTCTATGATTCTGTGAAACTTCTTTGTAAATTCCTAAACATTGACATTTATTGATGCTTTAGTGCCTCCAGTGTGATGTGACAGCAGAATGAGGTCGTTGCAGATTTAAAGGTTTTGCATCTGTCTAAATCTCATGTAATTTTTGTGCTATATACCTGCACTCTTTTGCAAGTGTGTGCATTGCAGATTTGAATTTTCAGAGCAAGCCAAAGCAGTCCTGTGAAAAATCAAGTTCCTGGACTTGAAGGAGTCTCTTGATTAGCTGTAAGAACAGGAAGTGAACATTATTAATAAATCAGCTAAAACACATCTTTGGCAATACATCTGTCATTTACTTTTTGTGGCTTGTTCAGTAGTGTTCTGTTCAGTCAAATTTCAACATACTCACGGCCTTATCTGAAAACATTCCTGTGAGCATGTCTAGCAAGAAACAACTATGAGGAGTATATAAATCAATATGTTATTAAATTTAAAAAGCATGATTAAAAGCATGATGAATTTGATTATAGTAATAATTATTATAAAGCTATAAATGCTACAATTATATATCTATCCTCATTATAAGTATAATGAAAATTATAACTAAATTATAACTAGTAGTTATAATTTAACTAGTGTGGGAGTCACAGTCCCCTAGAGCTTTCTTCTTACTAATCTTAAAATGGTTTGTTCAAGAATATTTTGTTCTCCAAAAATCCTAATTTTGCAAGTCAGAAAGAGGTCCGTAGCTTACCCCAGCTCAGTGGGAAAGCTTGAGGTAGCAGCTGGAAGTCCTGACTCCACAGCAGATGCCTTAGCTGTGCCATCATATCTCCACCTCATGTTGCTTGTTGAGATCCATGGAATGAAGGGCTTAATGGTGCAATTTCATGAGGTGCATGAACAGCTCTGCTGCAGGTGTGGGGTAGGAGCAGCAAGAAGGGCACTAAGAAGGGTGAGTCCAGAGCTCTCTGGCTCTGATTTCCAGCAGGGTCCCTTGTCAGCCTTTGTAAGAATTGCCTTCCTCCTCCTGTTCACTGTTAGTTCTGAGAGGAGTCTGTGTGCTCACCATTTAGTGGGTGCCAGGGAACACCCAAATAAACCTCTGCCAGTGCTGATGCTGACTGAAGGACCTGGTGAGAGTTGGCTTCCTCAGAGCCTTGTACAAAGTGGGACATGTTCCCAGAGAGGAGCATGGAGAGGAATGAGCCCCAATGGCTAAACTTCTACAAAGAAAAAAAGTTAGAGAACCAGGGCCTGGGTGGATCTTTGGGCCCTGCAGTAAGAAAGGCTCCATTGCAACAGAAAATTAGTAGGCAGACTAGTAACCTGCAGAAAAAAAGTTAATGGAGTCTTAATTAAGCAGTGATTGGTCATGTAATTAAGTTGACAAGTATCCAGGCTGTTCAGAGAACACTCAGAAATTCTCTTGCCTAGGACAGGCCCAAGCTGTTTCTCCAACCACAATATTTATGGTTGAACTTGATGAACTTAGAGGTGTTTTCCAACCTTAATGATTCTAGGAATCTCTAATATACATCACCACCCTTCTCTCATGTTCCTACAGCTAACCACAAAGCAAAAGCTGCTCTGGAAGTGTTTCCTGAGTCCTCCTTCTCCAAGCCACTGCTGAGGCTCAGATAAGCTGCCACTTGAGGGGTTTGGCCTTGTGTTCACTCATCTTCTTTAGAGGGTGATTTCTTCAGGGCAGATGGAATGTCTTCTCTGACTACGTAGATTTATGGTGTTCCATCAACATAATAATATAGGGATGATGAAGTGGAACAACTCAAGTGGAAGTTACTGGACAGGTGGCTTGGTTTTAGTAGTTAGCTTGTAGGTATTTCAAAACTTTGGCAGGTTTAGTGACGCTGTTTGTACTCTATGTTATTTATATGGCTTTATGGCCAAGAATGAGAGCAACAGCTCTCAGAGAGAAATGGGATCTCTCTGACTCAGTCAGTGGTAGATGCACATCCACTATCATCACAGGATCCAAATGATGAGCTATTTTTGTAATGCTTAGTACTCCTCTGATTTCTGAACTGTGTATTTTCATCCCAAAGCACTCAGGCATTCATTGCACTTGTCCCTCCTTTTTCTCTCTCCCCTCTCTGCAAAGGGACAGAGACAAGATGCCATTTCAGTTAGCACTTTATTTTTAAGATGATTTAGTGCTGTCAGAAGGAGGTGGTGTGGCTGTTCTCAAGATAAATATTTTCTGTCCAAGAGGAAGACACCAAGAGGTGCAGGGAGCAGGACAGGTACTTCATAGAACCATAGAATATCCTGAGTTGGAAGGCACCCACAAGGAGTCCTACACCTGGGCCTGCACAGGACACCCCAAGAATCACACCATGTGCCTGAAAGCATTGACAAACACCTCTTGGACTCTGTCAGGCTTGGTGCTGTGACCACTGCCCTGGGGAGCCTGTTCCAGTGTCAGCCACCTTCTGGGGGAAGAACCTTTTCCTGATATCCAACTGAAACCTCCCCTGACACAGCTTCATGCCATTCTTCGGGTCCTGTCACTGATCACCAGGGAGAAATTTCATGATTCCCACCCCTGTTTTCCTTCTGGAGCTTTCAGTGAGCAGCCTTGCTCTGCACAGCTGGAGAGGGCAGGGAATGCCAGTGGAAGCTGCTGGGGGGCTTGGAGACCCCTGGCTGGGAGGAGGTGAGCAGAGGTCACTGTCAAGCTCTGTGCAGGAGAGGGGACTGCTAAAGGGCTGTCTTGTCCCCTCATTGTAAAAAGAAGGAAGAAAGCACAAAAACCTTCCCTTTGCTCCCCGTGTTTTGCCTTGCTTCTCCATGCTGCTGCTCACATCTCCCTCGTTTCCATGTCACCCAGGGAGGGGCCACCTTGGAGAAGGAAGGATGAAGGGTGTCAGACCACTGAGGGGATTAATTATCTCCATGGGTCCACAGGGAAGAGCCCAAGAGGCCCTTTGGTGGCATTTGTAGCAAAGCTTAGCACCCAGTCATTTCTTTTCTCCTGCTGTTATCTATCCCAAACAGGCTGCAGTGGCTCTGGACAGGGTTTTTGTGGCCCATGCTTTATAGCTCTGGGGCACTGACTGTACAGGCCTGAACTTTAACAGGGGATGGGTGCAGGCCCACTAATGCTGGGGTTATCTCTAAAAGATAAAAATTCTGCTTTTCAGCCATTTAAAATGGTGCTCCTGGATTTCTCTTCTCTGGGATGTGAGGCAGATCACAGCCTCATGATCATTCAGCAGGGTTTGCCCCTGCCCTCCACCCTCACACACATGCTCAGCATGCTGGATAACACGATTTTCTCTCCAACTTGGGAAAAAGAGGGGTGGCAATTATGTTCTCACAACTGGAAATCTGCATATAGGTACATGCATTTTTTTTCTCTCTTTAGGTGACGAAAGGAAACAAACATAGGTGTTACTGTCTAGGTGAGGTGGTAACAAGCCACAACAAGCCTAAGCTACCCCATGTTCCTCAGTGACAGGAGACTGCCAGCAAAGGCTGTGCAGCACACCATGAATACAGCACCACAGCAGGCGTGGCTGGGCTTCACAGCACCCACTGCTTCTCCAAACTGGGTGGGTGCTTAGGAAAATTGGAGATGTGCCCATGGGGGTGGAGTATGTTAAGGGAAGGACAGTGCCAGGTGAAGAGGCTGCAGATACAAGCACAAATGGAAGAAAGGGATACCAGTCCTTGTCTTTGGGTAGTGTGTGGGACAGTGCAGGGCAAGGACAGGCACCTCTGCCCCTGCCACCTTAACAATTAATGTAGTAAAGCATTCACAATATTATACTTGCCTGTTCAAATTGTGTTGCACAACAGTGCTTTTTATGGGTGTCAAGCAAAGCCATTTTGGATGAGGAGATGAAGAGTGCAGCAGTCTGATTAGCAGCTGTGTGCCTCAAGAATATGGCATTTCTGTTTCTGTTAGACTCAATTAAACACTATTCAGTCTGTAATTGCTCTTTGTCCAGGCTAGGTAGATCAGTTGTTTCTGCTCATTGTAAATTGCTTTTGCTTGCATAGTTGGTGAGTGTTTTGCTCTCTGCCCTTGGCACCTGATTGTTTACATGTACCTCAGTCAATCCTGCACAGGTGGAAAGGTTCAGTTCTTTGTAGCTTCCAGCCAGGATTCACTTTACAGATGATAACTAGCAAAGCCATTGACCCCTGGGCAAACATGGCAAATTCATTTTGAAGCTAGGCAAACAGAAGCAAGTCCTTTGCCTGCATTTAGCCACTCTGAAAAGCCTTTTGCCAAGGACAGAAGGGTTATCTGGAACAGTTTGGGCAGAGTTGCTCTAAACAGAAAGGCGGGCTGGAGCCAGAGAAAATGGGAGAAACAGGGTTATTTCTGAACACTTTACTGGAACTAGGAATGAACACTAGGCATCATAGTTCTGCTGGTTAATGGTAAAGTGTGCTGCCAAACTCAGCGATTGCCCCAGTTTTTGGCACGGTATTGCCATGTCTCTCAGAGCTGGAGAGCAGTGAGCCACCTTGCCCTAGCCTGGACTCATCCCCAAGACACCATGTTTTCTTTCACTGCCCTGAAAGGCAGTACTTGTTCTGGCTTCTTGGCACCTTGCCTCACTGTTCCAAAACACAGCAAGGTGTGGGACAGAGACATGGAAAGCTGCAGGGTGTTTCTGAGTGCCTGTGTGGCAAATGGACAAACTCATAACCTCCATCCACTTGCCAGACGATGATTCACAGACAGTCATGACAATTTACTTCCAGCAGTCAGTCCACAAGGCTGTGGTGCCTTCAAAAACCAACAGCCAAAACCAGCACGGGAGGGGAAGGATCGTTGCTACCTTTGGATGCTGACTGGCCCTTTTCCTGCTTTGCTGTGGCTATCAGTGCAATTCCCGAGGTCGTTTGAGAAGGACTGCATAATCTAACCTCTCTATCTACATCTGTGCCTGTGTACCTGGACAGAGAGAGACCAGTTGGTGGCAGAACATCCTGCCAGACACGTATGCGAGTGCCACTGAGAGGGAGACACCGGCAATTAACGAACCTCTGGAAGGAATGACTGATTGAGAGACATCCAGGTTAAGCCCTTCATTTGACCCCATGCAAATTATTCAGCTCCTATCTGTAAAATAGGGCTAATGGCATTCTTCTGCTCTGTTGTGCTCCTGATGCCTAAAGAAGTGTTTGGAAAGCCTCAGTGCAAGCAGAGTAATTTCATTGTGCTCTGTAGCTGTGCACAGGGAAAAGGGCTTGCCTTCAGGCACAGCAGGGCTAAGAACCAGCTCTGCAGGTTCACTGTCCCATCAACTCCCAGACACTTCTGAGATTTCTAGCCTGGAGGAGCCCAAGGTGAGCACCAAGATGACCCTGTCCTTCAGCAGTCCCACCAGATGCAGTGTCTAATGATGCAGCCTGCACAGTGACTACACCCTGCACCATCCACTCCACGCACTCCAGCAGCTGTGGCTTCAGTTTGGCTGGTGGCCTGTTTTCCCAGCATAGGAAATGTGGTTCCTGTCCTGACATACAGGTGTTCTCACTGTTCTGCTGTGCAGCAGCACTCCTGTTTCATGACAGCATTAGGTAGCAGAGAAGGTGCCTTAACTCCTTACATGCTAAGTGCCTTTGGTATTGCTTTATATCCCCCTGCTAGCCCTCATTTTCCCATCCTATGTAAGTCCTCAAAGCTATAGCTGCACTGCCATAACAAGCCTGCTTAGAGAAGCCAGCACCCCACTTCTCTTTTGTAAACCTAACCCGTGCCTCTGGGGCATTTTGGTTTTTCAAGCCTTCTATTCTTCCCTAGGCTGAGCTGCCACAGCTCAGAGCCTCTATAGGCAAACACATTTGCTGGAATTCTATTCCCTATTGCTTTTCTGCACAACCTGGAATTCAAGCTGGCAGCATGATGAGTTCTGTGAAATCATTTGGTGTATTTGTCACTTCATTCTTGCTTGCCCACCCAAATCACACAGGGACAGAAATCAGGGGTGTTTTTTTCCTTATTAGAGAAGAAAGTTAAACAGTTTTCATGCCTTTTGAAACTTTAACAGAACACTCAGGAAGAGTACTAGCACAATAGTTGGAGAACAAAAATAGTCCAAATTTGAACTTCCCAGAATATCACAAAGGCTGTATTTGGTAGGGGCTTAAAGAGAGGGCATGTCTTTTCTGGCATGATGAAGGGATGACATTCCTGTTTAGAGCAGTTCAGTTAATGCTACTGGCATTTTATTGCTACTAACTATCTGTTGGTGCACAGGGTAGGGAGCTTTTAAAATAATCCTGAGTACCTACCTTCAGCTCCAGGGATCTTGCTTGTCTGACACCAGTTTTGAAGCAAGGCTCATATTCTTTCATGCATAGATGCAGCTCTGTGAAGTCAGGGAGAATTGTAACTTCTAATATTTAGCTTTGTAAAGATTGAAGATGGTATGGCATAAGTTAGAAACGTTGGATCAGTTTTCCATACTTGCTCTCACTTTTTACATTGTTCCCGGTCTGCTTAAATGCAAGTTAGCTGTGGAGTTACTGGTATTTTATACTGGGGTGAGCAAGGTCTCCTTGAAATCACAGAAACCAATGATACAGGAGAATATAGGCCTAATGCTTTTCCTACTCCACCCCCTTCTGCAAGGCAAGTTCCGGAGTGCCAGGTTTCCTGGCATTTATTTCTGCACAGACCTAATCCCAAGTTGGCCTTGGGAGCTGTCACTTACCTCAGGCTGCATTTGATAGGGCTCAAACAGTTCCCAGCTTTGGAAAACTTCCATTCCAGCTACTTGGCCCTGTACCTGTCTCAGGTTTCTATATCAAGGAGTTTAGCTAGTTCCACTTCAAAGTCTCTGCTTATTTATATCTTTCTAATACTGAGCCACAAATAGTGCTGAGCACTGACACCTCCCAAATTGTGCTCTTGGGCACCTGTCAAATGTGTTGCACGAAGAAGATAACAGTTCACATTTACTCAACTCCTTCTGTGCTCAGGGCAAATGTTTTGAATTTAGAGTGGCAAAAGATGGGTAACAGCAAACCTGCAGCAAAGGAGTATGTGAAAAAAAAATAACAGTGACTGGTGTGATGGTGTTTGATACCCTGATCTGGTGTGGACAGATCTTCCTTATTAATGAAGCTAATGAAGTTAATGAAGCTTAACCCCAGCACCAGCATGGTCATGGGGCATTCTAGTACCCAAAGGGAGCCCCCAAGAAAGAGGGAGACTGACTTTTTACATGACCAGGTAGTGACAGGACAAGGGGAAATGGATTCAAACTGAAAGAGAGCAGGTTTAGATAAGATATTAGGAAGAAATTCTTTACTGAGGGTGGGGAGGCGCTGGAACAGGTTGCCTGGAGAAGCTGTGGATGTCCCATCCCTGGAGATGTTCAAGGCCAGGCTGGATAGAGCAGCCTGGTCTAGTGGAAGGTGTCCTTACCTATGACAAGGAGTATTTCTGGCAAAGATGCCACATTTCTCCAGGTTGCTTTCTTACAAAACAACAGAGTTCAAGAAAATTAGATACCCCCTGGTCCTCCTGAGGGGGAGGACAACAGAGAATCATAGAATGGTTTGGGTTGGAGGGGACCTTAAAGATCATCTAGTTCCAACCTCCCTGGCACAGACAGGGACACCTTCCATTAGACCACATTGCTCAAAGCCCCATCCAATGTGAAATAGCTCATCCCTAGATTTCCCAGTGCCAAGAGCTGGAATGACAGCTACATGCTCTTTTTTCCCCCCCAGATGAGCAAGAGCTACTGGAACAGAACAGGAGACCAGAAGTGAAAATAAGAGTGACAAATCAGTAAGTATAATTATTCCTTTCCTTCTTGAAGATGCTCCGAAGAAATCTGAATTTATCTAATAAATGAAACTTAACGATGTCTGGAGGAGCCCCTGACTTATGCTTGGGGCTTTGATGACTGAAACTAGGCCTGGATGATTTACTAAAAAAAAAAAGGAAGAAAGGAGGGGGGGAACCCAAACAAAATGGAGTGTGCAGTGTAACAGCAGCATCTCACCCAGAGCTGCAGTGCTGAACATGGCATCACACTGAACCCAGCTGGTTTTAAATGAATTCTGATACAGCATAAGCTCATTCTCACTGAAAGTCTCCCCCATGCTGGGCCAAAACTGCTGGGGTGTGGGGTGCCTGCCTTTTGTTTCCTGCCACGAAGATTCCAGGCCATTCAGCCTCTCTGGAAAACAAGGGGCACATGGCAGAGTACTTTAAAATGGCTGGTACTTCTCCACATAGACCTGCTGCCCTCCCGTGGCTGCCAAGGAGCATCTCTGATGCAGAAACGGAGATCAGGGACTGAGGGAAGCAAGAAAGAAAAATAACTATATATTCAATTTAAACCAAAACCCAATTTGAGTTACAAGGAAGAGGAAAGCAAACATGGTGTGATTAACTGGAAGCACCTATGAAGGCAAGAACAAAGAGCCTCAGCTTAGGTTTTATGAATGAGACCATGAGTGTCCAGTGAAAGCTGTGTGGTTCTGCAAGGACTATCCTGTTTCTGGTTTTTTCATTACGACTGTGCTGCTTCTTGAGCACCCTCTGAGGGCAGACCTCCTCTCCAGTCTTTGACACACAGCAGACACACAAAACAACCCCAGACTTCCCACAAATGAAAAGTTTCATTGGGGGGTTGCATTAGCCAGGTTAACCACTGCATTTTTGTTCCTGGACTTGGCTTCAGTCTTAGATCTTGAAGACTGATGTATGCCCAAGCTACATTTGAGACTAGATGCAGTGAAACACTCATTTTAGACTGGAGATTTAGTGTGACCAGAATCAT
The DNA here is from genome assembly GCA_013398175.1 of Climacteris rufus. Classification (NCBI taxonomy): domain Eukaryota; kingdom Metazoa; phylum Chordata; class Aves; order Passeriformes; family Climacteridae; genus Climacteris; species Climacteris rufus. The sequence goes on along the minus strand of VZRZ01001922.1, from coordinate 357,264 downwards.
GCAGGAAACATGGCACCGCCTACAGAATTTCAGACTGCTGAGTGACACCAGCATGAGGAAGGGTGTCACCCCAGCCTACCTGGCAGCTGTGCTTTTTCAGGGCTGCACATCAGTGGGAACTGTAGGATTTCTTCAGAGCATGCAGCAAGCTGGAACCACTGCATGAACACATGAGGCAGACAAAGGCTTTGCCGATTCAAGTTGCCAGGTCACTGAGTCAGGATCTGTAGTAGCCAAGCATGAGCAGAGTAAATCCTGCCCTCTCCATTTCACATCTTAGGCCATGCTGCACAACGTTCACATCATGGACCAAACTTCACTTTATGCACAGGTGGACATGTCCAAAGAGATGAGAAATCACTCCATGTAATTTTAAAATTTGTGTGTCTGTGTGTATATGCACACACAAACACATATATATTTGTAGTAAATACATAGAACTTTTACACAATTATAATCACTCCAGTATATACATGATATACTCCTATCACTCACCAGGACAACACATTCTATTGCACTCACAGAATCTCTTGCTCAGTTACCTTTTAAATTACAATTTTTGTAAGTTCTGCACAATTGCTCAGTGGAAGGCCAATCTCTGGCAAGCAAGTATCTGCAGAAAACCAGTGGTGATCCTTCAATATTTGAAGGTTTCCCTCCCAGCTTCCTTCAAGTATCAACTCTGCTTTCGTAGAAATAGTTTCTAGCATTATGCTACAACCCTGATAAGCCAAGCAGGGTTTTTCTGTCAGTACATAAAATAATTCACATCCTCTCTACACCATGCAATGCAAAAAGTAAAATCATGTTTGCCAGTGATTCTCGTCCGATTTGGCCCCACAGATGTTTTAGTTAAAAAGAACAAACACAAACAAATAAAAAAGCAACTCTCACATAAACCTTAAAAATCAGCAAACAAAGCTCTACTGATTTATGTTTCCAAAGGAAATACCTTTTAGTAATAGTTAACTCTGTTTGCAGCTAAGTCCAAACATTGCAAATGTACAAAATGAGGACGGAAAACTAACAAAGAGCAAGAATGACTTACTTGTCCAGACTGAGACACACACACACATGCACACCTCATAAAACCCTTATGCACTTCTTAAAAATTAGTCTGAATCACCTGTGTGATGTCCTTGTTAAATATCAAAGTAGATGAGCTTGAGCAGGTCTATTGGAAAAAGCTCTACATTAAAAATGTGTAACTCAAAGCCTTAGCTAAAAAGTATTTACAGAAATGAAATTCTGTCTCTCTCAAGGACGTTGCATTTTTCACAAAACCTTGCTTAATGTTACATTTACTGACATTGATCAGCTGTCAAAGAAAACTGAGCTTGTTTGAGTAACAGACACAAGTAAAAAGAAAAGGAAAAAATCACAGGAAGTTCAGCTATTATTGAAAAACTGACTCAAAGAATAGAAATAAAATTATTTTCAAAGGTGGAGAAAACATAAATGTTCAGTCAGACATGTATTTTTTACTGACATCAAGCACTGTGATTTTCTTAATGGACTCACTTGAGGGTGTGTAGCTATTCCTAGAAGTAATGTAACAGCAGATTAAAGTTTGCACCCCAATATTTTCATAGAAACTATGACTGGATATTTCCAAAAGAGTCCCTCTGACAGTAAATAGCTATTTTAAAATTTGTAATTAAAAAAATAATCTTTCAACAGTACAAAAACCTAGGTAAACCAAGTCTCAATCAGTGTAAGAGTGGACGTCTTCATAAAGGGAAGGTAAATGCTCCTTTGGAGTAGTTACAACAATGCACAGAAATGAGACCAGAAACACATACAGTAAGTTACAGGTCTGATTTACTGGAGTTGTTCAGTCATTTCCACCTTAGGGTCATTTCAGGATTGTAGTATGGACCCAGAAAAATATTTCCTAAAGAATGAAATGCTGGGAGGAGAGAGCAGAAATTATCCACGCTGAGGATCCGATGCGCTGGAAGGGGCAGCGCTGCCTTCATCAGCTGCTTGCTGCAGGGGGGATGTGCTCAGAGCCACAAGCCTGATGTTTAAACATCCCAACACTGACATCCTGTCTAGATGCTCACTGTGTGGCTCACTATGTCTAACTAAGGTCAGAATAAATAGGCCTTTGGGGCAATTTCAACAGTTGTGTGCCCAGCAGCCAACGTAGGAGTCCAGCCTCACTTCTCTAACGCACTGCTCTGCTCTGTGCATGCTGCCTGCTGTGTTTTTCCAGTCACTTGCACCTCCTGTTTGCACAACACTTCAAACATGTGAAGACCTAGAAATTCTAGAGTATGGTTAAAGTTGACTGCAATTCCAGGGCTAAAACACCTTAGCTTCTGCAAGACCAGACCCCTCACCTCTGCAGTGTTTCCTGCCACATACAGGTTTCTGTGCTCACAACAGCCACTGTGCACATCAAATAAAAGTAACATTCTGACATCAGCAAGGAGCCAGTTTTTTCACCAACAGTCTTGTGAAAAATCTCAGTTCAACACGTAACTATTAGATTTTTAGTACACAGCATATCACAGAATTAGTGTTTTCCTTACAAATATATGGCACTAAGTGTAAAAACTTTATGACCTATTCCGACCAGGGTACCATACTTCACAGCAAAGCTTGAAAAAGCATCCTCTAACTCCCACTTCTTCTAAATGTACAGCTGGTGGGAGGCCAGGGTGTCCATGAACGGTCGCACGAGGTTGTCTGTCGAGAAGTAAAAGATCAAGCCAAAGGTGATGGAGATGGGAAGAGCAGGCAGTGCTTTCTTAAAAACAGCCAGTAGTAAAAGTGTCAAGCATAAACCCTGCCAGAGAGAAGAGAATAAAAAACACAAGGACACAGTAAGACAACCAGACACATACAGATCATTTTCTGTATGCACTGTACAGCACTGAAGCCTGCCTGAGCTACCAGCAGCACCATGTTCATTTGCCCACAGCTTCATCCTCTATACAAGTTGGCTTTTCCTCAGCAATCTGGAGCACAGCTCTCTGCTGAGAAAGGGGTATAAAGAGCTAATGCTGAGCTACAGCTGACCCTGGGAGGTTAACGTCTTTACAGATTCTTTTACTCTTCGTTCTATGCCATTATGAGTGAATCCAGCAGACAAAAGCACTTCAGTCCTGGTGAACTGCACAGATAGGACTTTCACTGCAGGATGTACTTATAACATATTCCCAGTTTTACAAGGTCCCTTAGGGTCAAAAAAGAAAAAAAACAAACAAAAAAACCCCAATCAAAATGCTGTTCTTCTGGCTGAATTGCTTATTATGATGGGTGAATTCTGGTTTTATCTGGATAGCAGACCAAGATCTGCTTCTTGGAGCATGTGTGGAATATTATATATTTGGGTAGATGGTATGGCTAAGTGCCTTTAGATATTAATTCCTTCTCTCATTAAGGCCCTTTTTCATTCCTCCATGATGACAAAACTTTAAAGACACTAGGCTCAAAAAATAGCCACTAGCTGAGATCAGCAGACAGGATTTTTTGAAATGTTTGTAAAGAAATCAGTGTTTCTAGACTGCATATTTGTTTACAATCCACCTGAGCCTGTAGTTCTGTTCTTACTCTCTCAGGGACCATATCTGGCCTACACCTGCTCTTTAAATCACATCTCCCTTTTAAGATGTGCTTACTGCTGGGAAACTGGAGGGACATTTTTGGGACATTTTGGAAACCAGAAAGCCACACAGCAGCAAGCCACATAAGAGCACCATAAAAGACACAGAATGGGGCATTTTGCCTCACAGACAGACAAGCAAGAGCATTTCCCCAAGTGGAGGGACCCTGTGCTGGACTGCAGGATATGAAGCTGGGTTATCCTATGGGTTTCTCTGCCCTGTGGGGTTGGAAAGCTACACTCCACAGACTTACTGAAGGTAGCTCATTTGTAGTTCTCATGCTTTTTGATCCACAGTCTCCACAAGTGAGAGCCACTTGCACTATCCTTGGGATCTAATTGGGGAAATGGAGGTTCAAGAAGGACACACTAATTCACTTTCTTTTATGTTCTAAAAATTCTGCTTTTGCCTTTCTGGTTAGTTTCCATGAGGATGTTGAGGTAAACAGCAAGTGCATAGTAATTATTTTGAAGCTTGATAGTGTGTTCATTAGACCTGGCAGGACCAATTCCTTTAGCAGCTACAGTATGGTAGTCATCTGCTCTTACTGATAATTTCCATGGATTTAAGTCTTCTTCCTTCTCATTTTTTGCAGCTCAAGTACTACAGTAAGATAGGTCTTTCTCTTCTTATCCAGCAGCTTTAGCAAAAGGGAGTTAACCTTTTCAACTACACTTGCTATTCAGCATGGAGTTGCTAATATTGACTCTTGTGCCTGATAGAACTCCCCAGCTGATTAATGCTGAAGCAAACACACCAACAGTTCCCTGGGGCTGATTCACCCCCATCATCTCCACACTTGGCTCTGCTCTGCTCATTCTGCTTCAGTGGCTGTTTAGGGCCTGTCTTTAGAGACAGAGTACTCCTAAATATCTTGCATTTTACCTGAACTGATTTAGCAGTGCTCAGCTGCTGGTACTTCTAGCAACACTTCTTGGCTAAACAGGGTGTAACAGAGCTTTTAAAAGCTGCTCACTTACTATGAGAATGGCTACAAAGCAGGCCAGTGTAGTATTCCAGTCTCCACTAGCTGTGGCAGCTGCTTTCCCAACAAGCACACTGTAAAATATGAAGTCTCCAAGGCCCAGCTTCACACCCCCTGAAAGAAGTGGAAAAAGAAAAAAAGTGTTAGTTCTGAGACTCCTGTTTTGCTTCCTCCCAAACAAATCCTTGTCCCCTAGGGAGCAGATGAAGGTTCCTAGTCCTGGCTACCAACCTGGACCCACACATTCCCAAGGAGGCTGAGACTTCCAGCCTCCCCTCCTGCTAATTGTTTTTGTTCAGCCTCATTCTCTGAGGTGCTTCCCTGGCTGCTTTACAGATGTACCAGCAGAGGAAGCACAAGGACAGAGAGAGGCAGGAGGCAAGGAGAAGAAGGAACTGTTTAAATTGTACACACACAGCCAACAGATGTCACTGGAAGCACAATCCCAGAACAGATTTTGCAGCAGCCAGAAGTAATACGCAGTCAGACTCAAGACCTTCATTGCTCAGCAAGTCACAACTCTTCAAATTAACTGTGATTAGACCAAACTAGGTAACAGAGCATTAACCACAAAGAGTAAAAATGTCAGGCTCTGACTACACTGAAGACAAGATATAAAGCTTCCCTTACTTTCCTCCTCCTCGAGCTCCTCTAAAGAAGTGACAGGGCGGGGTGGAACAGGACTCCTCGTCTCTGCCATCTGAGACTCTGCGTGTGAAGGGCTCCTGAGGTGTTCTCTCCCATCCTCACCTTGGTTCCACAAAAACAGGCCAAGAGGGGATTAAAAAAAAAAGAAACACAAGAGGTAGCTATGTTTATAACATGTTTTAGGTTATGAAATCCACCCTCCTGTGAAGCTGCCCTGCAGTGGGTAAGCCCTTTGTTTCTTGGAGGTGTGACCATCAGACCAGTTGAAGCAGAGACATTTAGTGGCTTTGAGGCAAACATGTGTCATGATTTGGAACAGTCAGAAGGGTGCATGTTCACAGCTTCTCTGGCAGCCACCCAGGACCTCAATGGCTTCAACAGGCGAGCACGTACACAGACCTAACACTGCTCTGCACAGGCCAGAATGACAAGTAAAACCAACTGAAGTTAATGTGCATTCCCACAGTGTTATACCTCTGGGGTGGAGGTGCTCAGGAATTCCCTAACTAGTCCTGTGACAAAAATGGGTGACTAAGAGGACTGCCATTTATGAGAAAAGTCCTGAGTCACATTGACATCGGAGCTGACTGTTCACATGTAGGAAACAGACACATTCCATTGTCCACAGATTTAACGTTTTTTCCCCCCTCTGTTAAAGCACACCTGACAGAGCCTTTGGCAGTACTTCTGGAAGCAGCCAGTCTGTGATATATGACTGTCTGACAGTTCCTATTTTGCAGAAGCTCATACAAACTCTTCAGTCCATGTCAGTTTGACAGGCTGCTGCTGCTGCAGATGCAAGAAGACTGTGATCTGGGGCACACAGAGCTTCTACAGAGGCATTCTGTACCCCTCAGCATGTAGCTTGTGCCTGCTCTGTGCCCAGCTTCACAGCAGGATTGTGGCCCTGCCATTCCTTAGTTGACTGCTTTACCCTGAAATAAGCAGCATGTTCAGTTACCAAACCTTCACATACATTTATTGCTTTAACATTAAAAGGTACTGTCGTCTCTGAAGTGCAACAGGACTACATGGGAAATCCTCCCAAAACCACAAGTAAGATTTTATTCAATCACCTTAAAAACTCCAGTTCAATTTGCACCTCAAGAACATAAAAGCAAATACCCAAATTACTGCAGAACCAGGTACAATGTAAACCTGGATCACAACAGCTGCAGGTGGGTAGCTGCCTTACCACAAGGCTTTTACCCAAGGGTAAAGACTTTTATTTTCTTCATCAGGGTGAGCCATATTGCACTTACAGAGAGGTAAAAGCACCTCAGCTCCACGGCACTGGTGTGAATGCAACACATTTAAGTTCACCAGCTCATCAGTCTTATATTTTGGAGGCTATGTTGTAATTTACCATCCCCAGCTAGGAAAAATATAACCCCCCACTAGCCCACTTTCAGCTTTGACTTCAGTACACCAAAGATATGTGTTCAACAACACTTCTGTTTGATTTGTTGGTTGGCTTTTTAAAATAAAAGTGGCCTGAATACTGGAGCTTCCTACATTGTCTGGCCATCTTTGCTGCCAGTCCTAACAGCAGGTTTATGATCATCACTGAGTTCTGCAATTAACAACACTGAAAAAAAATGCATCTGTCAGGACTCAGGGGCTTATGTTTACTTTCAGTCTCAAACACAGACATTATTTCTGTGGGACAGTGCTCTGTATAGAAGAGGGACATGCAAACAAACCTGCATCCCATGTCTGCTGACTTGGTCCTCCTGCTGCTGTGTCTGGCTTTGCCATTCCAACTGTCCACATCATAGCAGCTGGAAGAAAGAAATTGCCTGTGTAAAACATTGGTCACCACAGATCAGAGGACATAACTATTTAGCTGTCCCTAAAAAGACAAACCCTTGCCCCTGTAAATGCTTTTAAAACACTCACTCCTAACTGGCTTGCCTAGGCACTGAGAAGGCAAGGTGGGAGAAAACCAAGGCAGTGCATCTATTCAGATTTTAGGAAAGTCCCAGAGCACAAATAACTAAGAGTCAGTGTAGTCTTCTCTGTGGACTAAAGAAAGCAAAATTCCAGAACCAGGGTCCTCATCTTTGTTTTCTTCCTGGTTTCTGGTTCTTCTCCTCAAAGAAAACAATTTCCCAGGGAATTAGGGTAATACAAAAGGCAACCAGAGGTTACTAACACAGCTTCCTCCTGTTCTGCTAAAGGTATAGCACACAAACAAGGGATTACAGGAGTTGTCAGAGTGCAGGTTTTCTCTCTGCCTGTTTTGGTTACATCCTGTCAAAATATTGCCTACTTCTGTTTTGGTTCCAGTAGCAACCAATGTTTGGGGGTTTATTCTTGGGGTGGATCCCTAAATTAAAAAGGAATACAAACCATTCTGAAATCAGTGGAAGGGAACTCAAATCAGCTTTTTATTTAAGTGTGCATCAGTCTCCCTGTGTTTGTAGAAGCTAAATTAAACAAAATAAGCCAAGGCAAACACGGTGCCTGCTTTTCCACTACAAGCTCAGCCAAGGTGATGTTTTTGCATCTAGAGGGAGCCACAGAATGTGGTCTTGCAGTGGAGACACTGACAGTCTGCACAAGAACTTTTTGTTCAGTATTTATTATTTGCTGAACTGCATTCTCCTGTAGGGAAACTCTTGTTTGTTAAGTAAAGCATGTGTGAGACTTCATCTAGATTGTCTCAGGTCAGCATGACAGCATCTCCTGCAGAAGGGAGGGCAGCTGAGGCCAACCAAGACTCTGCTTGGAACATGAAAGCATTTATATAACATTAAATACTTGGGAAAAAAGAATCAGTCAGGTTGTAGGCATCCTCAGCTTAGCACCAAACACCTGAAAATAAACCTTCATCTTAAAAGTGATGTAATAAAAAAGTTACTGAGGTCCATGAAGCACCTGAGTCCAGGTCCCATGAGTGTTGAGTCTCCTGCCTTCCAACAATCTTAATCTTAAGCATGTGGATACCTTTGTGGATAAGGGAACCAGACACCAAACAGCCCAAGAAAGGCAGGGAAGGGACGAGTGATTCTGTTTGCAGAGCAATACCTGAATAGGGCCCTTTGCAAAGTGAGGAGCCAAACAATGAGCAATAAAACAAACATATTCTAAGCACTGCCATCTGTACAGTGCAGAGGGCAAGAGGGGGCTGCAGGAGCCATGGAGCCTCATCATGTGTTTGAAGTTTCTGAGGGATAAATATATTGAGTGAGCATCACCTCATCACAGGACTTTGCAAACACTACTGCCCACCTCACACAGGGTTTTGTATGCAGCAAAAAAGAGGCATATTCGGCACTATATTAGTGAAAGGATAAATCTGCTTCTGAACATTCAGCTTCACAAAGTAAATGTGGGCTCCCTTTGGCTAATCAGACTGAGCACCATTGTAACTGATAAACAAGGCCTTCTACAAATGGTCTGTTCCAGAACATAAATGTGCACCAATCATAAGGTAGTAAAGGAGCTAAGAGTGCTCTCTGGTTTGACACAGAAATAGTTTAATAGAATTTAATCTAGCTAAAAACATGAACATTCTAATCTTACTCACAGGAATATATTAATGCAGGGAAAATGGGCTCATTTCTCTCCTGTGCAGTTTCTACCAGCATTCTCAGTGGTCCCTTGGGACAGAGAACAGCCATCAGATCTGCAAAAAGAAAAGGACCAATCTCATCTCGAACTATTATGCATATTTTACAGTCTTTATCTTTAAAAACCCATTCTCCCCTCAAATTTACATCTATCCATATAATCTAGATGATTTTCTGAATGGCACTTTCCACTACTTTGCATACATCTGGCTGTTCTAGCCTCTGAAAATGTTGTTCACTTACAGCACCATCTCCAAGCCTTAATGTAATAATAGGAGTTTTCACTGTGCTAATCCTATAAAAAGCCCCCTGGGAATACCACATTATTTCTTCAAAAGCAGACAGCAGCATTTCACTGAGATGTTAAATTTAATTAGAGGAGGAGTGGGGGTGCTTTGCTCACATTCCACAATCCATTGTACCTACATTAGCTCTGTGCTTCACATGAATGAAGGCCTTTGGTCCAGTACCTCTTTGCCTACCCTCTCTCCTCCACCAGATCTCCTCCCCAATCTGAATGTGACCTCCCAGATCCCTCTTGTTCTGCAGGTTCTCTGGAAACATTTAAGTCATACCAAAATCCATGATCTCTTGGTATCAGTAAACAAAACCTACAAGACTGTCAGGTTGCTACTGATAAAAATCCAACCACCCCTGCCATGCAGGCAGGTGAGGTTCAGTCCTTCCCTGACTTGGTGATCCACTTTGGAAGACCCAGTAGAAGTGCACTACCTACACAAACAAGTTAGGAAGAGACAAGGCAGAGAGTCCATTGAATTGCCCATCTGCCTCTTTGTAAAGCTCTTAGGACCATAAAGTTATTTTGCTGAAGGACATACAGAATCCTGAGATTGCCTCAGAGTAACCTCTCCAGGAGCCACAGCTTGAGTCACAGCCCAGACTTACCATAGATGGAGATTGCACCTAGAATCACCCATGCTGACCACTCAGGTAGATATTTAATGAACACCAGTGCCATTAGAGCACTGATCATAATGAGATAAGCTTGCTGGAGCTGCAAGGGACCTTTCCAGTGGATGCAAATCATTCCAACAGCTCCAAAATTCCAGATGACTATGAATAGTGTTGGGTAATCCATGGCCACGTTGTATGTCTTCAATACTTCCCTGGAACACAAGAAAATTTAGCTAAGCAATAAAAGCCAAGTGTAAAGCATCCTACTAGCTGTAGTTAAACAAACAAGCCCCCAACTAGACCAGGAGGAAGCAGAATAGAGCAACTCTCATCATGAAAGGGGAACCTGCCCTTTGGCCAGCTGCTCAGAGCTCTCTGTTCCTCCTGCCTGAGATGATGTGCTGTGGGTGCAGAGCAGAACCACACTGCCTTAATTTTGAGTTCAACAATGATTCCAAAGGTTTGAGCAGGCAGGATTTCAACTCTTAGCTGAACACAGGCCTGTGGCTACATGACTGTCTACAGCAAAGAAGTCATGTAAGCATCATCCCACCAGGTGCAATATGCTCCCAGTTAAAAATGAAAAGCCTTAACAAATATCACCCACGAGTTAAAAGTTTCCTTCTACCTGAGCTGAGAGCTGAGGGAATGAGCTTGAAACAATGTTGTCTAAGAAAAAGGCAAGACAAAGTAGAGAAACAGCTCAGCACATTAAGTTGCTTTCCACTTGCTTCCCAGTGTATAATCCAGGGCCTCTGTACCACAAGCTTCAGCCTGTTCATTTCATACTCACAGTATCACTTCCCAGTGATTTTTGTAGAGTAGGCACTATAAAATCAGGCATTGACTATTAAAGACTTCATTTGCCACTTTTTAAAAAAAGAAAGCTCTCTGATTCTAACAATCTTTAAATGTCCATTTGGAGAAGGGGAGACAGTCCTTTCCTTTTTCAAGCTGGGGATTTTCTGCAGAGGTGAAGGAGGCCTGAACTGCCAAGTTCCCTGCACCACTCCCACTTACCCAAGATATATGTAGGTAAAGAGGAAGAGCAGCATCAACGAGGACAGGATCAGCCAGCCATGGATGAACTATCAAGGGCAAGAAGAGACTGATTTTAGGGGCTGTTACCTCTGCACAGGTCACAGTACTGCAGCTCACAGTCTCCCTCTGCATTCCTCCCCAGTGCCCAAAGACCCTGCCTTCCCCCATGGTCAGTGAGGAGGCAGGGACAGCCAGTTCCTCCCAGCTCTCCAAAATGCTTTCATTTTATATTCTGTCTCTTAGTGTTTTTGTTGGTTTGGGGTTTTTCAGGCTCTTTCCTAGGTATTTTCATGAGTATCCATACTGGCTCCTAGCTCAGACGGGTGAGCACATTCTCTCTGCTTGGTGGGGAGAAGGAGGAGTTTGCCCAATGGCTGTAAAATAAATCCATCTTTGGGACACGTTTAAAAAGCAGGAATGGCCAGAGCTCAAATGCTGGACACATAGAACAACTCCCTGGGCACCACAGAACCTGGATGTGACTTTTCCTCCAAACCCTGTGCTCTTCCACCAGAGCTTCCACATCGCACAAAGCTTATCTGAAACGTCTTAAGAGAAAGTATTTACAGTAAATGGTACAACTTGGTCCATAAGTACAAATGGCAAAACCTTGGGAGGAGATGAAGAAAACTCCCAGACTAACACAAAATAGCAGACCTTGTTTTTAAGAGCCTGCCATTAGTGAAGATATAACGGTAAAGCCTATTGAGAGCCACAGCTCCATCACCACTGACAAGAGCTTCTGCACAGTATGATTCCTGCTGTGGCCAGGATGTGGACTAGCCAGTGCAATGCCTGTATCTCTCAGGCCCCCTTGATCTGAGGCTCTGGTATGGATGCTTTACCTTGTAGCAGCGATATTTATAGAGCAGGACCAGGAACACAGTCATTACAATGATGACACTGATCATTATGATGGTGTTCAGCACCGAGTTCAAGAGACGCTGGCCCACAGATGGGGTGTCCTCACTGAAAGGGGTGTAGATCCTGCAGGATAAAGCAAAAGCCACATAAAGTATAGATATTCTCTTCTAACCATCTGCCCCAGATAAAACCAGACTTCCCTCTGTGTGGGAAAGAAAGGGAGGTAGGACTGCCAAGGACAGCAAACATGAGATGTAGCCTCTGAAGGGGCCAAGCTCAAGTTAATTATCAACTAAAGATTAGTGGTCTCTATCAAAAGCACATTCCTACAGAGAAGCTGTGGCTGACAGAGCTCTAAACAAAAAGACCTAGAGTATAAATGACTTTATTTTAGTAAATGCTCTCCAGGCCATGATTTTTTATGGCATGCTCTGGAACCTCTCCATGATAATTATAAGGATACATTCCAGGTGCTGTTCTGTAGTAGGGGGACACCCTTTCTTTCCACACTTGGTAGGAGAGTCCTGGACTCTTTTATCCCTTCTCATCACGCTGCACCCCTCGCCCCATTTTGTTTCCTTTGGTTCAGTTCAAGGGACCACAGTCCCCGTTTCTCCACCCCATGTGTGAAGCACAGTTAGAGCCCCAGGAGACAGGCCCCAGGAGTCAGGCACTGTCAGCAAGAGCTGGATGGAATTATGTATCCACACCATGAGTCTTTAGGAACCAGAAATATCACCAGGAAATGAGACACTCATCCAAATGAACATGCTATTCCCTGATTGCTGCCAGCTAGTGAGTGAACAGCCTAGGAGTTCAGCCTGGGCCTTTTATGCTGCAGAATGAAGCAGCTTTGTTATTATGGCACTCACAGGCTTCACTTGGGGCACCCTAAATGACAGCACTAACGAATCAATGTAATGCAGGTATGGAAAAAACTTACACAGGTGAAAGCAGCGTACTTGAGTAAGCTCTCTGTGTGCTTCTACAGCCACCTTTACCTGTGTAAAGGTTCTCCCAGCCTGCCAAGGAAGCACCCTGCGTGCCCAGAGCGTGTGTGTGGAGCTGGGGGTCCCACGTACTCAGGCTGTTTGCAGACCCCACTTACAGCTGCCCGTTTTTCTCCGTATAGAAGCGCACTGACTTTATGGTGGCGACGACAACAATCATACAAAGGGTGACAGGCACAAAGAGCATGATTACATGCTTTGCTCCATATTTCAGAGTCAGCTCCTCCTCTTCATTTTCCAGGGCGCTTTCTCTCACTGCAACACCCGAGCCAGACATTTCTCCACCAGTGATATTGTTCGGGCCACGGCCGCTGCCTGCTCGCCTCTTCTGAAAAGAAATATTAGCGAATATGTAAGATGCTTCTTTTCTTTGTGCTCAAAACTTTATTCCATCATATCTCATGAGGATGCTGTAGGCCACCAGAGCACAGGAGCTGTGTCCTAATAGAAAGGTACCAAGTGGATGATACAATTAGAAATTCCATTGCAAACAGGTTGCAATGGAGTTTTTAAACCAAAAGCTTGAATATCTAAGGACCTCTTCAAGTGCAAATATACAGATGGACACTAGAAGGGCAAGATGCCCAGAACTAGATAGAAGAAATGTCATCTGAGGTGTCATAAGCTTGACATGTTCCTCCCCTCCCAGCAATGCTGTGCTTGCTTTATCCTGCTGCTTTGCTGGCAGCTGGACTAGATTCTGTTCTAACATTAGCTGCATCTGACCAGAGCAGACAAAGGGTGTCTGGCAAAACAAGAAGGCTAAAAAGGATATCCTGCAAAAGTTGTATGTGCATCAGGTCCTGATTAAAAGCCTGTATCTTTACCAAAAGGAAGGAAAAGGGAGGGGTATATATGGAGATAAAAACAGGGAAAAAGTCAGAGTGGAGGAAATGGCAACAGGCAGTGCTGCTGCTGGCTGAGAGTGACACCAGGGAAACAACACTGACCAATGCCAATCCTAGAAGCCAGTCTGGTAGAGGGATTGAGGAGTAGCAGGGCTACAGCTGTCATCACACCCCATGTCCTCACTCCCCATGAGGGACACACACCTACCCTATGTGCCTGTGCTTCCCCTGCTTCCGAGGCTTGCAGGCCATCCTGGTAGGAGGGCACTGGAGGGCTCTCTGCAGACATCAGGGATGTTCTCTCATTGCAGGGCTCCTCCTCGCTGTCCGAGTTGTTCATGAACGTGATCATCGCCGCTTTCCGAGGCAGCGCTCAGGAGGGCACAGCCAAGCACTGCTCAGGGCTGTGGGGACAAGCAGAGCAGAAGGAAAGAGAACAGTGAGCACCACACTGCAAGCAGCTGAAAGGCTGAAGAGGAGGCTGCAGCACGCCATGTAACTCCATCTCCTCCCAAGAGCAGGTTTAGCCTGCATTCACCCCCGGTGTGACAATCCGTTCCGTTAGAGTCGCTGGCACTTCTGCAACCAGGGAGATCAGCAAAAGGCAGCACTGAAGAAACTCAGTACTTTTGCTTTGCCACAGCTTTCACAGTCACTGCCTCTATTTTCCCTCTCCCACCAGCACACCTTGCCTTCCACAAAGGTTTCTCAGCAGTTGGTGTTTGTTTGGCATGGGCCAAAGCTTCACCTGAAATGCTGGCTGCCAGTCAGCAAGCTCAGAGAGCTCAGCTCTTACACAACACTCTTGTGAGCATCAGCAAGGAGCAGAAGTTTCTTAGTAACCTGGAGCCTCAGCTTTACATAAGCCACTAATCAGGAGTTACACGCTGCCTTCCCTGTGATGACTTTGTTTTAACCAGATGAATTTTATTAGCAGTGCTTCTCTTTGCCCACGAACAAGGAGAGGTTTGTGTAGCAAGGGAAAGACCTGTCTCCTTAGAGCCACTTTTGGGTTTTTCCTTATATTATCTTGTGAGTAAGCAAAACTACTTGGATGGGGTACAACATGGGGTATAAAAGTGGGGGCTAGAAATGTTTGGCCTCTTTCCACCTACTGCTGTGCAGGAAAGAAGGCAAAGCAGTGACACAGTGCAGAAAGGAAAGGAACAGCTCTCCTTTCTAGACACCAGAGGGAGAAGGTATACTGCCCTGGATTGCAAAACAGCCTTAAAGTCAGGATTTCAGGAAGTTTTAAATGCAAGTGACAGGTAAATTCCTTTTAGCATTTATTAAGTCAGTTTAACAAAGCAACTGGAGTAATTAATCACTCTCTGATACTCAGCCACTTGCCCATAAGCAAAACCATACCTCTAATGCATTGTAAGCAGTTACATCTACCAGAACAGCTTTCCTCTACAGAACTTTACCCAGGCTCCTGTGTCTCAGGAAACAGAAGAGGAAGCTGAAGAAGCCATGTGATTTGGCTGCAGCCACTTAAATCTGAATCATGCATTCACAGCCCAGGCAGCACACCCTGCTGTCTTGAGATGTCAGAGTGGATACCTTGAAGATCTGTGAGATTTTCTTGCTCCTCACTAAAGAAACTGAAATTCACTTTGGAGCAAGGAAAGAGGGAGGAGTGGGAGATCCCCCTTTCTTTCACAGCCTCCTCAGCACATCTGCACCTTCACAAAATTTTAGAACATCAACTCAATTTACCCAAGTGAAACATTTCTCAGACATCTGTTCCTCCCCTGCCTTCTCTTGCTTTGTCATATCATTTTGTTCCTCTTTTGGTGATAAAAGTGGTACAGTTATGGGAAACAAAAGCAGGGCTAGCCCTCACACCAGGCCTGTCAGCTTCATAGTAATCCCGTGTTCTTACTGAGTGAGCTGCTTAACACTTGTGTGCTTATTTCTTACAGACACCTAAATGTCCTCCCTGGATGCTTAACACACTCTTCTGACTGAGCACATGAGGGCTCCCACTTCACAGCTGGGATACTAGACTCTGGCTCAGTTATAGGATTTAGGTCTTTAAAGAAGTTTGGTATATAAAGTCATTCAGTCATGACATACTTCTGGATCAGGAACAGGATAAGTTATGCATGCCACAGGATCTGTGACCTATGGAATTTAAATAACTCTCAAAACCTTCTGCCCATGTCAGAGACCAGGGACGAGATAAATACAGATTTACTCTCTGATAGTTTGGGACAAATACTTCGGTTTTAACAACCCAATGAAAATACTAAAGAACTTTTTCTCACATCATTTAAGAAACAGTTTTTGCTACATAAAGAGAACAATTCTGCAGAGGATTTAAAAGGAGCAGCCAATTACCCTACTTTCAACACCCTAGTTATGCCCACTGGAGGAGTTAAACCAATAGCAAAATCACAGTGCCAATTACTAACCTTCACAATTAACATGGAAAAAAGTAAGCTCATGTTGAAATACAGCCAATTTTAAGGACATTTTCTCCTATGCTCCCCCAACAAGGATACGGACATGCAAAGATGCAATGATGCTTCTGGCCAGCAAGCAGATTCAGACCTGAACACAGCTTCACTGTCCCTTGTTTACACAGCTGTGCTTTCAGTGATGGCTGGCACAAACATCCCAAATAATCGAAGATTTTACAGGAGCTCCTGTGGCAGACACTGTAGTCACAGCTGCCTGAGATTGACCTAAATTGTCCTGGCCAAGGGGTTGTCCCACCACCCTCCATCTCCCACACCAGGCTCTTACCTAAGCAGGGTCCTTGGACATGGTGTTTACACAGGCAGGAACAATGGCCCTTCCCCTTGGCCGTCCACCACGGACCCAGCAGGGATTTTGTCTAATGCCACTATTTATTCATCAGAGGTGCACTGTGAACTGGCACCAAGGCTGTGCTGGCTGCCAGAGAGAGCTGTGGTTTAGGCAGTCTGTCCTTCAGGGGAGGAAGGACCAGCCTGCTCACTCTCACACACGTACCCAGCACGACAGCACCCTCTGGGCTGAGCAGAGGGAAAGAAGAGAAAACCTCTGCCCTGGGGCTTGCTTGACAAACAGAAAGGGAGCCCCAGAGCACCAGGCAACTAAGGAAGGGGTGATAAAACCACATTGTTTTCTGGTATCTTTTCACTGCTTAAAACTATGGGAAAGGACCTTGTGGAGATGATTTCTGCCTGCCAGAGGATGCTGCACACACCACAATGGAAAGCAGGGGAGCCTTCTTTCCTACTTGTGCACATGACAGCAGAAACATCTGTGCATATTGACTGTTTTATTCTAAGCTGAGCTGAAACAGGGGGAAGGACAGCTCAGGAATGGAAAACATGGAGCACCAAGACAAATGTAAGCGTGTCTACATTCACAGAAAGCTTTAGAGCATGGTCTACCAAATACATTAGACAATATTCCACTCCATGATCAAACTGATGCACTAAGTTATATCAGGCACAGTTCTCCTCTCTGCCTCCCAAACCATCAGGTCCCATTCAAAAAATCATGCAATGTCTAAGAGCCAAAAGACCCAACTCAAAACTGTGTGGGAAAAACAAAAGAGGACAAAAACTAGGTCAGTAGTAAGTGCTTCTCAGAGCAGCCGAGGTGGGAATACAATTACTCCTGCCTTACAGCAGTTTTGTGAAGCCTGAAGGCAAGCAGGAGTCACCCATTGCCTTTCCAGATGTCCTTCATGCAAGAGACCTCTTTCCTCAACTGTGATAAATCAGCTTGATGGATTTTGATTAAACTGGGCCAGTTTGCTAACATTAAGATCTAGCCTCAGTTTGCCTTTTCTTTTTGCTTTGCATTTCATCTATCAAAAATAATACCACTACAATATACAGCACAGAACAGCTGCTATAGCCTGGCAGAATACTTAATTATCCACTTGAGAGTTAAAACTCCTGCTTATACACATTGTTCTCTTTGATGGCAATTAGATGAAGAGAACTGTTTTTCCTTTGCTATATTTAGATCAAGAGAAAGCTTTGGGATGACACTGACAGCCTGAGGTTGTCCTATGGTTTGTCTGAAGCAACCACTGCTGTTGGAAAATATGAAGAGAAGGAAATAAACTTTTAAGAAATCCAAAATTAGGAGGAAAGATTTCCAGGTTCTTTCCAATAAATAAAGTCAGAATGGGCATGCTCCTAAAAGGACTGGGACTTGGAACACACCATCTCAGTGTGCAATGCCACTCCCTTTTAACCCCAGAACACAGAAATAACAAAACACAAGATGCTGTGGGAAGTTGTAAGGATGTGTAGCTTTCTTTCTCCATTTTGACTGAACTAGCACTGCCTTCTTCTGTCCCACAAGAAAGGCACAACATGTAGCCCCAAAGGGCAGCTTTGCTGGCAGAGCTGTAATCAGACCTTCCCCAAGAGGGTCAGAAGGATTACTTTGCCAGCACTGGGCCCAAATACTCCATCAACCAACTCCCTGTCAGAGCATGAAGGCAGCACAGCCCTGCAGAACTACTCACAGCAGTAAAACCTCAGAGCCTGGCTCACACTTCACATGCAGGAGCAGCTACGAGTTGGTCCCAATGCTGCTGGGGCCGTCAGAGCCAGCGGGGCCGGAGGTGACACTTCGGGGACACCCAAGGACAGCTGTGTCGGGCCGAGCTCCCGTGTCCCACCCCAGGGGCTGCTTTCCCCCTGGCCCCAGCGCGGACACGGGCACACACCGGGGCTGGGACTGCTCCCTGCTCATCCAACTGCACGGACGGAGACAACAAACACCTACGTTAAAAAAAAGGAGAAAAGAAAAAAAGACAACCCTCCCTTGCCAGACAGAGGTTTTGCAGGAGGCCAGAGGAGACCTCGCTCCCCTTCAGATGTTCTTTCTCACACTTAAAAATCTGCCTGCCATTGAAGGTGCGCCGGAGGCGCTTCCGAAGAAACCCGGGACGGCAGGAACGCCGCCACCGCCCAGGAGAAATAGGTATACATGTATTTTACGCACGTGCATACACAATCACACACGTACATGTATATTTATACATATGCATAATATGCACCTATATCAGAACAGACGTATGTAAGTACACACACACACAGAGATACATAGGGCTCCGGGAGCGCGGCGACGCCGAGACCCCGCGCGAGCGCTGGCTGCTGAGCAGGCCCGTCCCGTCCAGCCCCAGGCCCAGCCCGCAGCGTCCCGCCGGTGGCTCATCCCAGTCCCGCATTCCCGTCCCGCATCCCGGTTCCGCAGCCCGGCCCCGCGCCCCGGCCGCGCTGTTTACCTGCTCCCGGCACGGCACGCGCCCCCCGCCGCTCCCATTGGCTCCCGCCCCAGCGCCGGCCGCGAGGGACGGGCGCGCCCGCCCATTGGTCGCGGTAGCTGTCGCTCAGAATCTGTCCCCGCCCACAGGCCGCTGTCCTCCAATAGAGGAGAGGAACGGGAAGCGGGTCGGCCAATAGGGAGGCGGCTGTCCCCGCCCTCCCGCGGCCCGGTGGCAGCCTGTGAGGCGGCGGCGCCGCCATAGTGGGGCGGGTCAGGGCGGTGCCCCGGCCGTGGGTGAGACGGTGGAGTAGAATGGTGGGAGTTGGAAGGGACCTCAAAGATCATGTAGTTCCGACCACTGCCATGGGCAGGGACACGTTCCACTAAACCAGGTTGTTCAGAGCGCTGTCCAACCTGCCCTTAAACACTTCAGGGATGGGGCATCCATAGCTTCTCTGGGCAACCCGTTCCCGTACCTCACCACCCTCACAGTAAAGAACTTCCTCCTAATAACTAATATCTAATCTAAACCTACTCTTTTACGTTCGAATCCATCCCCCCTTCTCCTGTGACTACATGCTCTTGTAAAAAGTCAATTTATGGGTTTCTTGTAGACTCCCTTTGGTACTGGAAGATTTAAACGCTTATGAACGCATCCCTTCAGTAAATTAAAAGCTGTGCAAGCGTGCAGATCCTGATGGAAATAAAAATAATAATAATAAGGGAGAAGTGTGGAGGAGTAAATAGAGAAACCAGAGGAAATGGCCAAAGAATAGTTCTGCTGGAATTGTGTCTGACCTCTGTTCAGTTTCTAGATCAGAGGGGTGAGTAAGGAAAATTAAAATTTCACCCTATTTGCAGTGGGTGTGGAGAGTTTGTATTTTAAGAGTGTAAGCCTTTTTGTTTAAATTTTTTTTTAAAAGCATGATAGTAAGCAAGATAATCCTGTAGATAGATGAAATTGTTCTTCAGTCAGCACAGAAACCACTCCTGCCTGTGTTCCCATTGCTTCATCAAGCAGCAGTCAAGTGAAATTAAGATTCTGGCAGCTTTGTAGCACTTGCTCATCATCTGTGGGGGCAGAGACACGAACTGGAGTCGTGGCAATTTCCCTTTGCTGCTGTTGTCTTTTAAGGAAGAACCTCAGGCACAGACACAGGGAGTATTTCCAGCAGAGATTCACACTCCTCTGTGCTCCATGCCACCCAGGGTAAAATGGTAATGAAGGAGACATAAGGTATGATACATGAGCTGCCCCACTATATCTCTTTGGACAAAATGGACCCTTTTGCAGATTCCAAATCTAAGTTGGCCATTACATTTTTTCCCCTGAATTTCCTGCACAGTATCAGTGACAAGTGATACACCTTCCTTGTACCTGTGATCCTTATTTTGAACCACTCTGCACATAGAAATAAATTGCATGTCAAATTCCTCAGGGCCCCAGAGAGCTGCCTATCCCAGCACGCCCAGCTGGCCTTTGCCAAGGTAAAGTCAGTTTGGGAAAATTGATAAACTCAGTGCTTGGCTGTGTTCTTCACTAGCCAAGAGCTCTTTGCTGTCAGAGCTCTTTCTGACAGGTTTCCCTCAAAGGCTCTGTCTACCTTTGGTCTTTGTGCTGAGCTGTTGAGTTCCTTTTCACTAAACACTTGATCCAGCTGGGGATTTTTTTAATGGGAATTTTTCTGTTGAATCCTTCACACATTTTATGCTCAGCTGCTTTGTTAAGTTTAACATTAGGAGAAGGAACCATTTTGATTGCACTCAGGTTTTCCACAACTGACAATCATTTTACACCCCCTTACTTTTACAGAGAGCATACAAATTTGGGATAATAGCAAAAATATTTGTTTTAAAACATTTTACAGCTTCAAAGCCAAAGCACTGACAGTCTGAACTTTGCTCTCCACCTCACTGGCAGCTGTCAGTCCAGCTGAGCCTGCCATAGATCTGTGCAGGAGATAGGGAAATTGTTCTTAGGCTCCTTCTTCTAGGGGCTGAAGGGATGTGAACTGGTTTTACAAGCCCAGTTGCCCTTTATCAGCAGCTTTAGAAGCTAAACTTGCAGCTTTTTTACCTCTTGAAAGTGCTGCTCTGCTGTGTGAAGGGCTCCAAAGGCGTGTCTACTCTGGCCTAAAATTTAGAGACAAACTAATTCCTTGCTTCTTTCCAATTCTGATGAGGTCCTCCCTCTTGTCTCACTCTAATAGACAACTGCCAAGGTGTGTAGGTCTTGTGCAACCTAGGAAAGGGTTTCAGGAAAAATTACATGTACTGCAACCTTCATGGAAGCACAAGAACTGCTGGCACTGGGGCATGGGCATGTGAAAACCAGCTGTCTTTCTAAGAGTGCATATCCTGCTTCCTTTGTAGCTTTCAGAGGCAAAAATCTAGCTTAGCTCAGTGTTCCCCTTCTGTACCCTAATGTGAGTAATAGGAAGACAAATGGTTGTTTTGATTTCTCCATCCATGAGTGTTACTTCCATGCAGCTTTCAGTCAGAATGCCCCTTCTCATGTTTTTTCCTAGCTGCATCACATGAGAAGCATCTGATCTGGGAGCAAGTTAACAGGCTCTTTGAGCAAAGCCTCACTCTGTATCATATAGACATCAAAAATATAAAAGTTGTTTGTTGTTTTTTTTTTTTAACAGATCTGTGTAGGCATTTCCTTAAAGGATCTCTCACAGATAATCTAAATTGTGGCCATTCCTAGGGCAATCATGTGCCCAGCTGCATCACAGCTTCATGGTTTGGGAGGCCAGTGTCTCTCACCAGGCTGGGGATTGTTCTGAAGTACACAGGGACATTCTCTGGGATTGCCCTCATGTGCTCTGTTTTGGTACTTAGATGTTTATGGTAGGAAATCTCAGGGAGGTTTTGGTCATAAACTGTTGCAATCCTCCAAATATATCCAAGGAATTGTGACTGTTTTATTTCAGGAGATGTAAATAATACCCGGAAATAGGGCTACTGACACAAATCCAAACAGAGATGCTCCCTTGGCTTGTGAATGGAAACAGACATGACACCATCTGTCAAAATAACATTAAAACCTCTTGTGCTTGCACAGAAGATCTGAGTAGGGTCAGGCCCAGCACACCAGAGTTTTGTGCTGAAATAGACAGTACTTTCCAGGAGACTTGCTCAGTTTATTCCACCCTGTAGATCTGCAGTCCCTCAAGGAAAGGTCATTCCTGAATACCAAAGCAAACATTTTTCTCATACCTGAAGGAGATGTGTTCATTCATGAGAGCACTTAGCAGACAGCAAGGGCTCGTGACGGAGTGCCACCTGTGGGCAGGAATTATATGTTGGTGTCACACTTCTGTGGGGGTTTTTGGAGTGTTCCCACATTGGTGTATCCCACATGCCTCAGATCCAACCAGACAGTTCAGACTCAAGCTCCAGTACTGAAGAGTGTGGTGTATCCTTCTGTCTAAAACAGAGCTGAGTACAGATCCAAAGTCCCCTAGACTGCAGACTATGGATCTGAGCCTTGGAAACTCACGTCCATTGTAAGGGGATGAGTTGTGTTGTGACTGTTCATTCAATACAAATCCCCCACGGTGTTGCACAGACCTATCATCTCGTGGCCCATTCCTTCCATGTCTACAGCATCACAGAAGCCATGTAGATGGCTTCATCCCAATGGGAGTAGAAGTGAGCTAAATACAAGACTCTCTCCAAACAGACAATGCCAAGGTGGTGGGAAGGGAACAGCAATTAAGTCTGGTGAAGTGTTTGGTCACAGAGCAGTCAATGATGCATCCAAATCAATGGAATGCCACTGAAGTCTTGCTTTTAAGCCCAGGTCCTTTGCAGGCCCACCAAGCAGGAGCAGGACTGCCCCAGTGGGAGCGCCTGTGCCTGCCTGGGAGCAGAGCTCCTGCTGCTGTGGTGCCCTCTGGGCCACTGGGTCTCTCAGACAGCTTCTCCTGCCTCCTCACGTACAAGTTTTGTAGAGTTTTACTAAAGAAGCAAATTTCTCTTTAGGAGACAAATGCACCCACCTGATGAGCACTTTTATGCGTTTAAGGTTGTTGATATCTCTTTGGCTTTCTAGATCTGGGAACAAATCCTTCAGGCAATCCCAGGAATCAGCAGACCCCTTCATGTGACTGGGAAAACTGTGAATTAACACTGCTCTGCTCTGTTTGAAGCCAATGACAAATCATCAGGGACTCTAACTGAAATGAGGTCAGTCCTGGGAAAAAGGAAAGTAAATGTCTAACATCTTTTAAAAATGCACATGACAAGGGAAAAAAAAGAGAGAGAATGAAAGTTCCTCATAACTATAACTACACAGATGAACTGTGTAATTTACTTGGGCTTGTTGGTGGCCATGGTGAGGGGGACGTGAGTACGGAACGTGAATTATACATTGATATTCAAATAAACCCTTCCCGGTCGCGTGTGAAGGAGATTCCCCCCGCACAAGCCGTGAAGGAGCATCTCTGAGTGCCCGCTAGGGGCCAGAGCTCTGCCGCGTACCTCGCTCTCCGGGGCAGCGGGGGAGCTCCCCGGCTGCAGCTGCAGCCTCGCCACGCTCTGGGAAAAGCCTTTCCGGGGATTTTTAGCGCAACCAGATCCCTGCGAAATACATTCTCTGCTCGTACAGCCCTCTCTGGGAAATGGCTCGTGTTGCGAAACTCCCGACACTTCCAGAACGACTGATTTGAGGCCACGTTGTTTGCTGGATTCCACCTCGCTGGTCACGACTCAGATTGAGCCCAGCTTGTCTCTGCTGGCACAGTTGGATCATGAGCAGGGTTCCCACTGCTACAGATACACCTGTAGCAGCAGTGGCAAGAAAAATGAGAGAATATGGACAAAAATGTATTTTTCGCTCCCCTAAGGGGCAAGGGGGAAAGTGTTATATTTTGATTTTTATTTTAAAAAGGTGCAAGCTTTAGTTGCTGTCTGAACTTCATTCATGTACTCGTGTTAAGCAGCAGCTTTCCAGAGTCCACTGTCATAGCTCTGCAAGTTTTTCTGCACAGAAGCACTTAGAATAGTTTATCTTAGTAACTTTTAAAGTAAATTAAAGAAGTTTGTTTTAAACTCTCTACCCTTCAGCAGGAGTGGCAATTCCTAAAATAGTTTTTACTGGCATTTAGTTTATTTAACTTTGCATTAACACCATTTAATCAAGCCTTAAATTAGGTTTTGAATGAACTTAGTTAAACTGGATCAAGCTAGTTTGATTCTCAGTTATGCAGTAACAGAAGAGTTTATTACATATTAAGAGAAACTAAATAAGATAGTTTATACAGGGATTTTCTACTGATCAAATAAAGCAGGTTAAAGGCAAATCTATGGTTAAATTAAACAGTGTCTTTTCAAAACCTCGAGTCTTTACTTTTCCTCTTGTAAAATGAAACTGTAAGTTGAAGAAAAAAACAAAGTATTTATTTTATATATCAAAGACATTCAAGCATAGATCTCAAATTAAAGAAATAACAGTAACTAGTACCCCCTCATCTTCTTCTTTATAACTTCCCTCCTCTTTTCCACATCTGACAAGCACCAATTACTTCAAGAAGAACTTCAGAAGTTAATTATTTTAAAATTATTCAAGGTATTGCACTTTGCTGATGAACAATACTCCTCATCTTTTTCTTAAGCTTTTTCTTAAGCTTTTTCTTAAGCACAGTTGAGCACACCTTTATTTCCATTCCATTGCCATATTTCATCCAAATCACCTTGGTGTTCCCATACATCTCACAAATATTTCCACATAACAATAATGCATGTTTCCAGGGTAACAAAACTTTGCAGGCAGTATGGGAGACACTCATCCTTGGCCCAAAACTGTCTTCATGAAACACAGTCAGACTGCAGCTCTCACAAACAGCCAGAGCTGACTGTTGGGGGTGGATAGATTCTATTATTTGTTCCTGTATTTGTCTCCTAAAGCCTGTGTAGAGCCTGGAGATCATGTCAGCTAGGGCTGGGTTAAAGTATAGCTGCTATTTAACAGCTCACAAACTGACTGTCAAAATATAATAGTCAAGGAGAGAGAAATGAAAGAGAACATCACAGACACTGACATTGTCAAGGTGAAGTTAGCCTGTTAAAAAGTCATTATTCAACAGAGAATTACACAGGGGAGGACACTGCAAACAAATAAAAATAATAAACATTCATTTGAATGCAAATTACAAGTTTTCCAAAATGTCTGTGGTATCTGTGGAAGCTTCTTCATAAATCCACATGAGGAACTGGACATTTGCACAAATAGAAATAGTGTGGGCCTAATATATGGAAGATGGGAAAACAGCAGACAGGAGAATGCACTGTGTGATAGAGCCAAAGTGAACACCTGAGGAAAGGGAGGTGTGGCACCAAAATTTGGATCAGTGCTCAGTGATGCAGTCTGAATTCCCTGACATTTCCTACTGCAAAGCAGCCCTGAGAAAATCCAGACCTGAGTCAGGCAGTCAGCTTGGTTTCCTTTTGCTTCAGTCAGGAGCTTTTCGGTGCTGGAATCCTTGCTGCAAGAATGGCACCACTCTGTGGACACACTGCCTGCCAGTCACCAAGCAGCTCAAATCCAGCATCTGTGCTGTCACTGAAGGCAGCATAAAACTCAGCAAGACAGGGGGGTGTAGTGCAGTCAGAAGAGCTGCAATACCCATATCCAAAAGAAAAAAATTACCGTTCTTCATGGCATGTAGGGAAGATGCAGTTTCCTCATCTACCCTATGAAGTCAGATGATACTCATAAAAATGTCAGGGAAAAGCAAATGCAGCTCCCCAGGTACCAACATGTTATTTGTGCACAGCTTGTATTCCAATGTGAATACAAAAGCTGTGATAAGTAACATCCAAACCAGATATATTACTTTAAAAGAAGATTCCTTCACTATAATTTAGAAAACAAACCTGAATGGTGGTGACTTTCTGTATGAGCTAGAGTAGCATGTAAGAGACCAACGTTTCCCATGTACTCATCTCAAATGCTGAATCTGAGATACTTTGGACCTCATTTTTACATGTGCTGAGCAGACAATATTCCACACTTGTGCAAGTCATGAGGTTCGTGAAAGTCATAAGGTTCACAAAAGTCCTGGCTTTCATTAAGGAAACAGACTGGTTTCCTTTTAGACATGCAGAAATCAAGACACCAAAAATCATTTTTTGAAAGGTTGGACTTGACCTTTCCCTTCCTTGGTTCTTCCCCTCTGCATGGGAAAGATGATAATCCCGGAGTGAGAAGTGCCCCGGGGCAGCCCCTCCTGGGAGGGGTAGCAAAGTGCTGTGTTGCTCATGGAGAGGAGCAGTGCCCACCACACTGCACACAACACTTAGATCATTCCTCACCCACCTCTGCTCTCCTCCCTAATCTGCACTTCTGTCTCCTGTGTTTTTCTCAGAGCTTTTCACACTCCTGTTTGTTTCAACGTGTATACAGGAGGCTCCATAACAACATGAGAAGCATTTAATTCTTCCACCCAGTGCAGCTCTATTAGAAACCCGTTCAAACATTTCACCTCTTAAAGTAATTTCTTGTCTCAGACAGCCACTGTGACACTTCTTGTGAACACAACACCTACTCTGCTTATCCAGGGAAGATTCCTTGTGAGTGCTGAATGAGGTCTAGCCCTCAGATCCTGAGCTGCAGTACAAACAGCCAATGCCACAGCAGATGCACTAGGCAGGTGATGGCAGATGACTGCTCCTAGACCTTGAAATCATGAACTTGCTCCTGCTGAACGCAGAACCTCTGTTGGATTCTAATCCCAGTGTGTCCAGGGGGATAATGTGTCCGGTGGCCTCTGAAGAGCTACTTTGTGCACACTGAGGGAATCAGAGCTTCTGAGAGTCTTTAACCACCAGAACCAGAGTAGTTTTGCTGCAGAAAGGAACTGGAAGATTTGAGCAGCAAGGAGGGAAGAGCTTCTGAGTTGGGCACTGATTTAGAATACTTGTAGTCCAGGCTGGCTTCCCAGTTCCTGCACAGACTTACTACATATTCCTGGAGATAAGAACCTTTCTGAGGTGTGACTTAGAGAGTAAACTCTTGAGCAGAGAGATTCTTGCATGTTATACACGTGTGCTTTTCACTTATGTTTATGAGATTCTGACTCATAAGGTAATTTGAATAAATTTTGAGTTGGGTGGCTGAGCCAAATAAATCAAAGTTGGACTGAAATCAGTTTGAACTGATCCATAGTAGAGATATATGGATTTTATTTGCATTCACAAGAAAAACTGTAAAATGTTGCTCTGGTTTGTGGAACATACTTTACTCAACCCCAAATGAAATCTTTCCTTCTTATAGTGAAAAAAAATATTGAATAGTAGATTAAGGTTCTAAAATAGCTGATGGTAGTGGCCACCTCTTCTGCAAACACAAGCACCCACGTAGGCAGTGTAAAACCCACATCTGAAAGGATGTGACCCACATCTCTCATTTCTCACAGAAGCATCTTCTCAAAGCTGTTCTACATCAACCAGATTTTGTAAAAGGGAGGAACTCTGTCAAATGTTGTGATCTATTTTGATCTTGTTGTAAAGCCAATACATTTCTGACATGCTGAAATAGTTCCTTTCTACGTTAAAAACATTAACATAATTTTTGGTTCAGCCAAACTATACTGCAAAGTTGATGGACAGTTAATCACTCTAAATGTGCTGAAAGAGGTCTGTTGTCAGCATCTCTTGTTACACTTTTGGTGTATTTGAACTATTCAGTTGTCTCTATAAATAGGATATAATCTTCTATTGAAATCTCTAGAGAGTGGGAAAAGCATACAAAGGATACCAGCCTCCTGTGTACTTTTATAGAAGGACTTAGAGTAATGCAAGACTTTTTGCTGTAAAATAGTTCCTGTGAAGTCTGAAACAAATGTAAGTTGACTCATGGAAGAAAAATTGAATCATAAAGAATAGCTACTTAAACATACACAGCAATGAACCCAAACACCTTCATTAGTGTCTGCAAGTTGTAAAACTGACCCTAACCACCCTATGAGCTGAGCAGTCCCAACAAATGGAGAAAGAAGAGCTAAAAAGAGAAAGAGAAAGAAAGAAAGAAAGAAAGAAAGAAAGAAAGAAAGAAAGAAAAAGAAAAAGAAAGAAAGAAAGAAAAAAAGAAAGAAAGAAAAAAAGAAAGAAAGAAAGAAAGAAAGAAAGAAAGAAAGAAAGAAAGAAAGAAAGAAAGAAAGAAAAAAAAAAAGAAAGAAAAAAAAAAAGAAAGAAAGAAAGAAAGAAAGAAAGAAAGAAAGAAAGAAAGAAAGAAAGAAAGAAAGAAAGAAAGAAAGAAAGAGGAAGGAAGGAAGGAAGGAAGGAAGGAAGGAAGGAAGGAAGGAAGACAGGCAGATGGGACAAAGAATTGATAACACAAAAACTTTTAACTCTGCTGCCTTCAAAAGAAAGACTTTTTTGGAGGTCTGCAGTCCAATGTATGCCAGATGTCCTGAGTAAACACATCAGACTTTTGAATATGGATCATGGTGCAACATGGAATTCTAAACAAATACCTGCAGGGTTGCATTGCCCATCTCATCCCAGAGCAGTGCATCTTTCTTCATCTTTTCCTAATATTCTTCTGTGCTTCTTCATCCTCTTGTCATCCTAATTCAGGGTCTGTCCTGCCAGATGCTGAGCTCACCACGGTGCTCGTGCTGCCAAGTGCTGAGTGCCCTTGAAGTCATTGTTCACTCGAGTTTTGTCACAGGATCTCTGTTTTCCTAGGTTTCCAAAGGTTTCCTGATGGCCAGCGATGTTATATGGCAATAAACAATAGTATGAGCTGCTCTTCAGCAGGAGAGAGAGAAAGAAAAGGGAGAGAAGGAAGGAAGGAAGAAAGAAGAGAAGGGGGGAAAAGGAAGAAGGGTGAGGGTGAACAAAGGGAGGGAAGGAATGGAAAGAGAATTGCTTCCTGACAGTACATGTTCTGGTGAGGCCCAGGGTCACTGATCCCCGCCAGTGTTGAGAATTCCACAGTCACTGAGCACTGGACTGTGTCATTTCCAGTGTTCCATTAAAAGCATATCCAGTCACAATGGAGACAGGAAGGACAGTGTGAGTCCTGTAGGACAGCTGTGCAGCTTTGCCAGCTGCAGTGGTGTCATTACACCCAGATGTAATGTAGGATGGACAGGAGAACCCCAAACCTGTTCCTTGCAGCCCCTCTCCCTTAGTCTGACCTGAGGGGAGGAAGGGGCTTTGACTCAGCAGGAAATAGGAGTGATACGTTTTATGGGAATGGCCTTTGCTGCTGGTGCAGCTACAGGATTAGCCATGTGCTGCCCTTTTTCTGGGTTTTGCTGAGCACATCACCTGTGCCTGGGGCCTTTGGCATCTCTGGGCTGGAGAAAACCAGTTCCTCTCCCTGAAAGCAGCCCCTTGGGGTGTAGAGCCTGAGGAGACAGGACAAGACAACTGGAAAAGGGTTATCATTGTGTGGGGAAGTATCAGGTGGAGTTGGACACCAACCAGGGTCTGTCTGCGGAGTCATGGTGATAAGGGATCATTCTCCTTCACAGAAACTGCTCCTACCACAGGCTGCACATCTGGATTTCTCCTCAGGCAACCTTCCTGCAAATCTGGATCTGGTGAGAGTGCAGCTGGAGCTGTGGTTTTCACTCCATTTGCAGGTTCATGGCAGGTGGTGCAATCTCTCGTGAAATGGGGTTATAATAGAAGAATAACTAAAAAATGCAGAGGGGACAAGTTAATTGTCATCATTTCCAAACCAAGAAAGACAAAGCCATGATAACTAAGCATTTGATTCAAAAAAGGACAAAAGTGGATATTAAAAAGGCCTCCTAGGGACATTTTAAATCTCAAGTTGAGGCTGTTACAATACAGTTATGTTAAGTTATAACCTTCCTTGTGTT
Organism: Climacteris rufus; assembly: GCA_013398175.1. Classification (NCBI taxonomy): domain Eukaryota; kingdom Metazoa; phylum Chordata; class Aves; order Passeriformes; family Climacteridae; genus Climacteris; species Climacteris rufus. The sequence continues at coordinate 327,691 of VZRZ01001922.1, read as the reverse complement.
TTTGTCATTTGGAAGCAGAGAAATGTAGAATTTTCCAAAGCATCAAAATTGATGTAGAAACACAAATATCAGTTGTTTTCAGCCACTTCAATGAGGCATGAATTTGTAGGTACTAACATGATGCTAACACGTATCTTGTCAGCACTCAGTAAATGCTACAAGAAAATTTAAATTTTTGATACAGCAAGATACTGATCAAGTACAAAAAAAAAGCACAATACAATGACAATATATTTCCATTTCCTGGGCTCAAAGTAATCAGAAATAACCAAACCCTATTTTTTCAGTATTCTGCTGCTGAGAAACACTGCATCAAAATTTGCTGAGAACAACCAGAGACAAAATCAGGGCATTCACTCCCATCCTCATCTCCTACCTTGCAAAGGCTTAATGTATATGTACCTACATCTGTCCTGCCAGACATCCTGAGAGCTGTTTCATGTGCAGAGGAACAGATTTACCTTGCCAAGAGCAGAACCTGCTGCTGCCAGTGCTTGAAGTTTGTCAGATGAGGCAGATACTGGAGAATCCTCTTCCATTTTGCTGAATCCATGAAGGTTAAGCTGACAAATGAACATTTGCATGGACTCAGTTTCAAATATTGCAGAACTCCTCTCCTTCCCAGCACTTTACTATTGAAGAATCCTTCAGCAACCACTATGGAGTTTCCAGCATCACCCCATGAAATGGACTGAAACCAAGTGCTTCCAACAGATTTCCGGAGTTTCTTCAGGAAGAAGGGGGGTAAAAAGCTTTGACAGAGCTCTCCTCAGAAAAAATTAGCACCTCTGCTCATGGCCCAGGGTTGATCTGGCAAAACTTGATCAGCTTTTTCTTCTAGTAGAGGTGCAAAAGGAGCAGCAGCAGCAGCTTCTCTATCAAGTACTGGAGGGTGAAGAGAAGTTGAGACTGCCAGCTCAACTGTCTTGTCTGGAACAGAAACTTAAGATGTTTCTGAGGAAGAAGGCTCCATTTTCAATTTATTTTCTCTGTTTGACTAAAATCTCCACCTGTGGCCCTTTACCTGGCCAGCCAGGCTTTGTCCTGCTAGACAAGATGCAAGATGAAGAGGGGTGGTGCCAGCTGCCTGGGGAGCACAACTGATAGTTCTCAAATGTCACCACAACACCCATGGGCACATCACAGCGTGGCCTCTGTCTTTTGGCAAAATGAAGCAGGGGCAGAAGAAATTGCTAAATCACAGTGGTTGTTTTTCATTTATAAAGCTACAGATATTTTGAGCCAAGGATCAGGAAGTAAATAAAACTGTGTTTGCATTTCATAAGTCCTGAAAGGTCAGGGCTGCATCCAGTTGCCTCTGGGGGCTGGTCCCCCAGGAGGAAAAGGGAAGGTGTTAAGAATAGCAATGCCTCAAACTTGAAATTTTTCATCTGGGCACCTTTCACCCATGCAGAAATGTTTGTACATTTCTTGTTCTCATGGTGAAGCTCCTGCTTCACCACCAGGGCAAAGAGCTTTGAGCAGCAAAGCAGACACTGCCCAACTGTTGTGCTTGTGGGGCTGCTTCTCCTCTGGACAGGGCTTCCCCTTCTCCTTGTGCCACCCTGACTGGCACCTACTGGCCCCCTTCATTTACCTGTGGATTCTCCAGCTAAGCAGTGATACTAAAAGAAAACAGAAATCTGTTTCCTGTGCCTCCCCATTTCTTCTGTGGAATAACCCATGCTCTTTGGTTTCATTAGCACTGCTTCAGGTACTGAGGTGATGCTCTCAGCTTTCAGCAGCATCTCAATGGCTGTTCCATAGGATTAAACTGTAAGTAAAAAGTTACCTAAGTACATTTTCAAAATGAAATAAACAGGAGCTATTCATTCCAGCCCTTTCTTGGGTTGGCTCCCTATGCTTTTATTTGATTTTTAGCCTTCAGGAACCCAACCAGGAAAATCAATGATGCTCTACTGAGCTTTTGGATTCAACCCTCTCTGCAGGACTGAGTGTCTTTCAGCAAAGGAAAAATGTGACTGAGTGCCTGTAGGAGTCAGTGATTCTCTTCCCTTGAGCATTTGGATCTGACTCTGGGAGTTCTATGAAACATTAACAGCAGTGGGAGGACAATGAATGTGAGCCCAACAAGTACTGGAATATTATGGCAGAGCTAACAAAAGCTGGGAGTTTGGGCACAGCAAGAAGGGTCTCCTTGAGCTGCTTGAGCACCACAGAAGGCCTGGCCCAGCCAGACCCACAGAGCAAATTGTCTGGACTTTGCTATTCACCTGCAGGGACAGGATATGATGGAAAACAAAGGCTGTCCATGCGGGCTGAGAGGCTGTGGCTGAGCCAAGCTGACCCAAGGCAAACAACTACAACAAGAGTTCAGACAGTAACTGTGTCAAAGAACAGCCTCTCATAGGACAAGCACAAGTAATGTACCCAGCGTGTTGGCTTTACTGAAGTTCATCATGCAAATGTAACCATGTGAAAACAGGAATGAGGAAAAGGGCTTTAGCTATTTTGAGCTACTTATCTCTGTCCTGCTCTCTAAATGCAAGAGCCAAGGCCACCAATGCAGCCCCAGGGTGGTCCTGGCTTGGGCTTGTGGGTGAGAAAGCCCTCATTGCTTTCTCTGCTGCTGCTTCCCTGCACTGTGTTGGACATCATTGCTGCTGCTGTTGCCCTCTGTGTCCTGACCTGTGCCATGGGCAGGACTGGCCTCACCACTGCCAAATGCTCAGAACTCTTCCATCTGTAGCTGCAGAGTTACCTGTTCACTCATCCTGTTTACATTGCATCGGCTTGTGAAAAAGAAAGGCTGTCCAGCGTGCTCACCTTAAATGTGGATGGAAAAAATGATACCTACCCAGTGGAAACTGATTTGAATTCAGCAGATTATTTAACATCTTGTATGTAAATCCTTGCTTTCGATCTTTGAATAGTACAAGTGAAAATAGGAAATGTGGGAAAAAGTACTTCCTCAGAAACAGAAGGGATTTTGAACTGAATTCTGGAAGAGAGAACTTAATAAGTTTCTGTCCCAGAGACAGCTGAATTTTTAATTTAAATGTACAGCATAAGACCTGATCTGTAGCCTATTTGAATCAGTAGGTATTTTTCTTTGGACATAACAGAGTAACATATGCAGACCATAATTCGTGTTTCCTGCTACAGTTGTTGGCTTTTTGGGAATTTTTCATGGATTATCTAAATGTCAGAGAAAGAGCCAAAACCTATTCCAGGTGTGATGTAATCCATTTTATGAGTCTCCCCAGGAACTGATCTTTTGTATTATTCTGAAATTCTTATGATTATTTCAAATATAAGCAAAATTAATTAAAGGCTTCCAAATCCTTATGATACTCTGTTTTGCTGCAATAATTTTGCATTTATTGGTGAAAAAGCTTCCATAATTTTAAATGCTTAAGCATATTACCATAAAATGTTTGAGTGTCATCTCACCCTTCTGTAATGATTTGGAAAACTGTGTGCTGTAACAGCTATTCCAGATCCATTTGCCTGCAGTACAGATAATGTCTCAATTAAACTAAATTGAGCAAAACTCATCAACGTTTATGCTCACAAGTGTGTTATATGCACTTTGAAATGTCTGAAAATTAAAATGAAAAATAAACCATCAGATTTATTCCAAAGCCCACCCATCAAGACTGCCTTCCTAAGGACAGCATTTATCATGGAGAGCAGGTTAGACCAGGTGGGGGCCTTTTAAACCAGTGCTTTGTTTGAGGCAGAACTTGACAAAAGCCCCAAAGCTTTTAGAGAATGCAAGGCACCACCTTCCTTTTTTACAACTGTACCAGGCAAATGGATGCAATTCACCCCAAACTTGAGGCAAAAAAACCCTCTGAGAATCATTTCAGTATTAAGAGGGGGACAGCATAGTTTTGATGGAGAAAAAGATGATTGTCATTAATCAGGTTTTAAACTGAAAATGAAGTGCAGTATTGACTTCAGGCATTATCTATCTCTGGTAAACCTGGTAGATGACATCTGTTAACAACTGCCAGGCAAATTTATCAACAGTAAATTGTCTTGCACTCTTCCTGCAAAGATCATCATCCTTGTTCTGGCCAAAAGCTGAGACACATTTTGTTTCCATGTAAATTCAATTGAAATGTGTGCTCATATTGACAACTTGCAACTGAGGGACTCCAACCTCCTTCCATCTGTCTTCCATCTGAAACAAAAATCTATTTGTCCGGTCATCTTGGGACGCTGAAGCTGCCTCAGCACTACTTTTCCTCTGAGGGAAAAGGGATGAACTCCTGTTTTGTCCCAGCTCTAAGACTCCCCAGGTCCTTGCAGGATATGTTTCTTGGATGCACTGCAACTGTAGGTGTTACTAAGAGTCTTGCCATGGGAGTCAGTTTTTCCATCAGAGAGCAAACAAGCTGTGAAATATGGGAAAACAGAGGCAAAGAGTGTTACATTTCTGTGGAGAGACTCAACTGGCCACCGGCCAGCAAAGCCATCACTGCAGCTGTTTTGTTAAAAAAAAGAGAGAGAAATGTAATATTTGATGACAATCTAATGTCAAAGTCCATGACATCACCTGCCTCCAGCTGCTGATTAATCATGTGAAAGAAATTAGTTTGGACATGAAAGAGTGTGAATCTAACTACTGGGACAAATAACTGTGTTCAGAAAGGAAGGAGGAGGAAAGAACTTACTATGGGTTTCTCCATGAGCAGAACTGTCCATCAGCTTGATGGAGAGAAAATGGCATGGAGGGAACGGAACATTAAACCACTGACAAATTAAAAGTTTCAGTGAGGCTGAGCAATGAAAGAGTCACTGGTGTGTGTCTCAAGAACTTTGGGAATGCTTCCTAGGGCACTTACCACTTCCAGTAACAGGGGCATTTTGTCTCTCATTCTCCTTATCTCAAGTTCAGAAGTGTTCCTAAGAGTTCACAGAACTTGTGTATACTTGTCACTTTCTGTCCAGGCTGATTTCCCTGGGAGAGGATGGGAATGTGACAGTGCAGGTACTTCAGGGCTTTCAAGTTAGGAGCTGGGAAGTGTAAGAGGCCATGTAAAAGTCTCTGCAGGTGAGATCACTGTTTAGGCAGTAAATCTGATGGCTGGCCTTTTGTTAGTGTTTAGAGTTCATCTCCTCCTCTCTGGTTGTCTCAAGTGTGCAAAGGAAAGCCTGCTGCAGCAAAATGGAAGCTGCTTTGTAGAAGACCAGAGCTGCATTTGTTATTCTGCAGTCCCTTCCAATGTCTCTCCAGCAACTATAATGGGATGACATCCAGGGGAGAATGGGGCCCAGCTTGCTGAGCAGTAGAGCAGTGATGAACTCCATTCTCTGGTCCATCACTGATGCACCACTTTCTTGATTGCCAAGGCAGCCTCCAACTGTCTTTCTTGGAGGTTTCCAGTCTGAGTACGCTCATATGATGTTTCCTCCAAAATCAGGGCCCTGCCTAACTCTCCAGCCACACATAGGATCTGTTCCTGCAAATAATCCAAATTTCCATTTGCCTGACTTCGAAGTCTGTTCCATTCACAGTAATAAATCTCAGTCTGCTCTGTTTTCCTCCTTGTCTCTTTTTGCAGCAGTTGAAATGGTAGATCATTCCCTGATGGCCACTGTTGCTGGTGACGCAAATGGCACCTCAGTGGATCCTGTAAGTCTTGTTCAGCCCCATCCATCATCTTCACAGGGAAGAAGAGATGTTAGGCAAACTGTCTCTTAATGAAAGATAGGGTTCTAAAAAAGGAAAATATTTCACTGTTTCAACATTTTGTTGCTTTCAGGAAATGTCACATATGTAAAACAGAAGGAAACAAAGTGGTTGGGGTTATTTTTTGGTTGCTTTTTGTTGGTTTGTTTGTTTGTTTTTGTTTTAACATAAAACACTTGCAATCCAGTCCAAAAGTTATCTTGAGAAGAGTTAAAGAAATTTGCTTATGTAGCTAAGGAATGAAGTGAGTGTCTGTGCCAACAGATGATGGGTGTTTCCAGGATACTGTGTCTCCTATCAGAAAGGGTTATTCCAAGGCATTTCTCTGGCAGCTTTTATTAATCGCCCTCTCTCTGAGCCAGAAGACAGGAAGATGTCAGACATCTGTGCTCTTGCACTGTTCCCGTTTTCCAATTCAGGACAAGGCTGTCCTCAGCCAGTGAGAGAGAACGTAAAGGAACTGGCAAACCTCAAACATTTTGTCAAAGGGAGACACATTTGTAAAGTTCATCCTTAGTGCTCTGTCCGGGGGCTCTCTTCCTGCTCCTCATAAAACAGCCTTGAAGAAAAACAGTTTCAGTCTGTTCCTGGTGGAGAGAAGACCACGATGGCTGCCAGCTTTTCCAGTGGGAGAATCTGGTTCAGACAACAGAGGCTACAGGATCTATAGATGTACCCAGAAAGGAGGAGAGCAAAGGATGAAAAAGGAGTGAAGAACAAGTGGGAAGTAAACACGGGGTTTCTGCTGACAACCTGCAGGCCCCACACCTCTCCTCTTCTGTACTTGCTTTTGCATCTCATTAAGTTACTTAGGCAAATGGGTGAATTCTCCTGGGAAGAAAAGAGCAGCCAGTTGGAACTCTGTGGTATCAGTCCCCATCCAGCAGGAAGTGGGGAGAAAATACATGACATTTAGGAACCCTTAATTCTGCAGTCTAGCTTGTCAGCTCCCATTCAGCAAGATAGGAAATGGATGGTTAATGCCTCCTCTCTGGGCCAGTTCTTCATCTTCCCCAGCTGTAGTGTGTTTTTAGATCCCTGATTTCAAGCAGCCAGACCATGAAATACCTTTCACCTTTTGCAAAGGAGAAGAAGGATGGGGGACCCCTCCCTCAGAGCACAGAGAGTCGTGAACAGTGGCCAACTTCATGGCAATATGAGGGACTATCCCAGCTATTGACATCTGTCTTCTTACTCAGGCACCTAAACGTGGGTGTAAATTCTTCAGTTTAGCTCCACAGACGTGAAAACTCTAGCTGCAGTGTTGCTTGGTGTTAGAGAGCTCATGGCAGTAGAGTGGGAAATGCCAATGACCTGAAACTCTGTAGTCTGTAGTGGTGATTTAAAAATCTTAGACAGGTCCCCTCTCAGAGTTAAATAACTGCTGATCCAGGAGCAACCTGGGAATACCTGGGGGAGGAGAAAGGACAGTACAAGAGGGAGGCTTGTCCTGGGCATACCAGCCAGAGGAGGTGGGAGCACAGCAAAGGAAACTATGCTGCATTGCTCAATTCGCTGCTCAGATCCAGAACTTTGAGGGGATTTGACTGAGGCAGCTCAGAAAGCAGCTCCAGGAGTGGATGTCTTCAGAGTGCTCCAAGAGGGGATATCTCCAGAGCTGAGACAAGGGGCAGCAGGGAGATAAGGCTCTGATTAGTGTTAGTTGGAGCTGGAGAAGCTGCTCTTGGTGCTATTAAAGTGCTCCCTTACCATGCTTGGGCATATCTGTATGTATGTATGTATGAATAATGAATAGAAACTTGTGATAGTTCTGAAAATATCCTATTCTGCCCATAAGGGCTTTACTTACCTCTGGGGGCTCAGAGAAAAAGCATGATCCAGCATGCAGATCTCTGTCTGGGAAAGATGTTCTTGCTTGAAACAATTTGATGTGCAAGGACTGGTGTTTTCCAGTGTCTTGCTATAACACAGCTGCTTTTGAGGTCAGGGGCTGCTGACCTTTGCGATTTGTTGCATAGCAATTAATAGTGTTACATACAGAAAACAGCACAGATAATACTCTGCTGTCTGGCAACATCATTTAGGAATATTTTCATAACTCTATTGCTTTAGATATTCAGAATTATGAAGAATCGACCTAGACCTGCCAGTTTATTTCACTGTGCTGCACTCATTCAAAGCTCAGCTTTTTACCTTTCACAGGCATAGGAACAAAGGTAAACATCTGTCCATCATACCAATATTATGGTAAATCCTTCAAATATATTATTGTACCACAAGCAAAAACAGATTCTTGGAGAAAACCAAAACGCTTTATTTTGAATTAAACAGATACAGCTCAGTATGAACTTTAAAATTATTAATCATGTCTTCTTCAGTGCCTTCTCTCTCCCAGTTTTTCAAAACACGGATATCACTCATTGCAGAGTGGAAACTTGGACAGCATTTCTTATGATTCCATGCTCATCTCATCCCTAAAAGGTGCACCGGAATCTCACAGCCCCATCGTGTACTACTGATTCCAAAATAGTCTATGTGACACACTGCTCACTTGGAAAACAGCTTGTCTTTTTCCTGCTGTGATTGTAGCTATCTCAAATAAATGCAAAGCTGCTCAATTATGGCTGTGTGGTCACAGTCTAGTGGAGTAACTGTGGCCCATGAATAGGAAAAACTTCTTCAGACAACAAAGCAGTATTTGAGTTCTAATTGTTTTATCCCCTCAACCACAGAATACAACTTTGAAAAGCCTCCAGCTCCAATGGGGAAGGATTCCCCTTTATAGTTTGAGCTTTATTGAACCTCAGTGAAACTCGACAATCCATATCTGATGTGCTCCTGGTGCCTGCAGTTCGGTCTGTGCAAAAAAGGAAACATTTATGCTGGATCATGGGTTACTCCCCAAACATGCACATATGTTTATATTCTTATTATCTGCAAATAGCAACCGTGGGCCAAAGCGCCAGTGTCAAGCCCTGGGGCAGCACACAGGACCACAGCTGTGGCACACACCAGCTGCAAAGCTCAGCTCTTCCCTGGCATCAGGAAAAAACAGGAAGGGTGGCACTGAAACTGCTGGCCATATCCAGATATAAAACAAGGCTTTCACATCAAACCTTCACATCTTCATCCTGGGCAGTTTACTAGCTCAGGGAAAGATACCACTGCCATATATGCCTTGTATCAGGAGGAAATATCGCATCTTATGTTTGTTCTAGGGTTCCTAAGCATTCTTGCCTATGGTGTGTGTGTATAGCTCCTTGTTAGAGTAATGCGCTGTGAATAATATTTTCCATACATACATCTTAATCTCTTGAGCTCTGTAACAGTTCTGCAAAGTCCTGCTGCAAATCCTGAAGCCTGTGAGCCAAACTGATGTTCCCAGCTCAGCGCTAAAGCTCTGTATATGTATGCTGTGCATGGCTGTGTGGGATGTATGTATCCCTTCTTCCAAGGACTCCAGGTGTATATAAACCTTCAGGCCAGTCACAGCCACAAACCCCCCGGAGACACAGGACATCTTAATCCATCCTGCCTGTCCCACAGGTGGGCAAGAACCTCATTGCTCAGGCCCCACAGAGCAGCAGGAGCAGAGCCAGGAAGGGCTCACTGAGATCTTTGGCTGCCTTTCCTGGCTGTGCCTGTCTTGGTGCAGCACAGGGCGAGGTGCAGCCAGGAATGCGTGGAGGAGGCTCCCAAAGAACAAAACTGGTTTCTTTGTGCTCTGGGTGGACGTACAAGCTCGGGCAGATGTAGGTGCAGTACACAGACTGCCCTAAATCACACTGACTTGCTACAGGTGTCTTTGCAGAGCTCTGTGTTCTTGCTCCCTGAACAGGAGCTGGCACAGAGAATATTAACCAGTCACTGCTTCATGCTGCCATTATATGTGTTCCTGTGGGGTAGCAGGAAGGGAGCAAATGACTAGATAACCCAGCTCAGAGGCCGCTGAGAGCTGGGAAAACCAGCTTCTTTCTGACCTGTTTTACTACTGAAGGAAGGCAAAAGGGCTGGTGCAAGATAAGCATCCAGAGCCCTTTTCTCAGGCCTCCATTTCCCCTGCCAGCCCAGACAGGGCAGACGTGTGCCATGCCTGTGACAGCCACCTGCCTGAACAGAGACAATTCTCAGCACATAATTCAGTGTTGTGTTTTCACTTGTGTCTTCTGTGGCTCATTTTCTTCTAAAATATTAGCCAGATTTATCCTCTGTCATGCTGGCATAAACACGAAGTCAATCTGTTGACTGTAGAATTACTCTGTATTTATCCATTTTTTTCTGTATTTTACGTAAGTCTAAGATTGAACTCACTGGTGAGGAAATGCTGTCAAATACTGACTTCCACTGCAAGGATGCTGAGGTCCTTCTGATGCTGGACAGGATGAACAGTGACAGTTTGGACAACTCATCTTTGAAATACAGGGAAGGCTGTCTTGTCTAACCAGTTCAAAACATGACAGAGACTAATAATTTAAAAAGTGAATCTTATAATAAAGGAAGAATGGAAGGAGGATGGTCCTTGAGGATTGTAACTGGGTTTTGATTAAATTGTTATAATTTTTTCTGTTTTGTTTTTACAATTGAATTGATGCTGAGTAGATTGTGGTCCATTCTGTCCTGTTCTGGCTTTATAATGCAGCCTACACCATATTAATTGCATGTCTTCGAGGATTTAAGTGGTAACAATGACTAGTATCTATCATGCAAGTGTTCTCCCCTGTCCATGGAAGGATGCATTTCTGCAGTACAGGGTCTTGTTTCAGTAGGTGTTTTGGATTTGGTTTTTTTGCCTGTTACTGTGGTTTGGATTGGGGAAGAGTTTCTTTTTCAATTCGGTACGTGTGGACCAGGACCTCGACTCCAGAGGAAGAGGGTGTGTAAAACAGCAAAGGACAGTTCTACCTGTGCTTGAGAGGGTCACCAGCACTGTACTGGTCTGCCAGGGCTCCCCTGGCCTTGGAGAGCTGTGCTTGGGACAACAGTCAAAGCAAAATGTTACCTAGGGTGACAGGAGAGGCTGAAAGGAGTAAAACAGCCTTGACTGTACTGTCTGCTTTTGCTATCCAACCTTTGCTTCCTGTGCAGCTGATGTCCCCTCCTGCCCAAACAGCCCTCTCATCTGGCTCCAGCAGAGGCACAAGGGTTCCTGCTGCCTCTGGTAGCCAAACCTCCTGTCCCTCCCACTCGATCACACAGGGCAGGGCTGTCCCATCACTCCTACAAACACCTCCCCAGAATGAGTGGCAGCCCCTGGCCCGGGGATGCAGCAGCCATAGCCCAGCTGAGCCACCCATGCTGCTCATGGGCCACAGTTTCATTTTTAAATGAAACATGTCTCCCTTCAAGAGGTGCTGGGAGGCCATTGACTTTGACAGCTGTGGTATTTGTGGCCATAAACATTTGTAACCAGTGTGTCAGTGGGAGATGTGACACAGTTAGGACAGCTCCATGGCCTTCTCTAAGTGTCTGTCCTCACCATATTTCAGACTAAATACATTCTGCAGTGGATATATGCCCTTCCTAAGTGGAAGATCCTGTTCATCTTAATGGCTCCACTCCCTTGAATAAGGACAAGCTGCCCACAGAAAAGTTGGGTGGATCAACTGTTTACCCTAACCCAGCCAGTTTCAGTATCCTCAAGCACTGTAATGATTTTCTTTGGAAGCAGGAAATATAAATTCAAATGAAGAACACAGCTTAAGGAGAAGCAAGATCTTTTAAGACCCGACATTGGAGTTTTACTTGAAGAATGTACACTGAGATTGCAAGAAAGTCAGAGTGGAACTATCGTTCTGTTCTCTTTGTACAGCACCTACGGCAACACTGCCAAAGCCACAGAGAAGGAAGGCTTGTCAGCAACATCAAGTAACTGCAGCAGTGCTAGTGCCCAGAGACATCTGTCTGTCTCTGTGAGTGCAACTTTTCTCCTTTCTTGCTTCCATCCTTGTCCCTGGACTGGACTAGCAACCTGTTTCAGTTTGTGTTTTCCATTTAGGCTGACCTCAAACACTTGGTTTCCACTTGATTGGAAACAAGTATGCTGAAAGCTGTCTGCCCTTTCTTCACTATACAATGTGGACTGCTGCCTGGCTCCAGTCTGGAAACAATTATTTCCCTCCTGCACTTACTGGTTCTGAACAGTCAAACACTTATTCCCAGACTTTCTTCTCCTCTTTGCACTTTTATTAGCCACTTCCTTTTTAAAAAAAGCTTGTCATTGTATATAATGCCTGCATTAAATAGCTCTAGCTCTGTTACCTGAGAAAGTTTTTGCCATATTTTAAGGCCAGGTCTCCCTTAAAGAGTTTTGTATCTCTAAATGTGCCACAGTGAATTCAACACTCCTTTGTCCTGTTGTGATAGGATGAATATCTGATGGTGCTTGAATCTGTGGGACTTTAGGGAAGGGCTTTAAGCACACATTGTGGTTACAGTGGTGTAAATATTCTTAAACAACCCCAAAGAATGGTCAAAACATCCACACACAGATGTGCAGTAGTGCTTGCAAGTATATGCAGATGCTACCAGCATAGCATAGTGCAGCTGTTATTAAGAAGCACATACCTCTTTATCTGCAGGTATTCGTGGATTCATTCTTTCTCTCAAATGCTCCTACTTTTTGATGTGTGTATGCAGACACGAGGGAATGTGGGCAACAGATGACCAGAATCTGCAGATATTTGCACACAGGGGTAAGCTTATGCCATGAATAGTGCCTTTATACTCAGCAGGGTCACTTTTCTGAGAGAGATTGATCTCATACTTTATTTCACGAAGACTAGGTCCCGACTAAGCACAGACGCTGAGGAAACGAATTGGAGTGGAAAGAGTCTATAAATTTCTTTTCCTGCACTGAATTCAAAATAGTGTTTCTCTTACTGGAAAAACAAACACAAGCTCATTTTGGGTGTCTCTGTCTGCCTGCCTGTGGGATTGGCAGTCCACACCTTCTGCCAATTCAGAGACCTCTCTGCCCCCGTTTATGCTCTAGAGGTTATGTCTTAATTACAAAAAAGCTGATCTGCCGTGACATCAATTTCCCTCTCTAGGGGAAATTCCTAGCTGTGAAATCCTAGCAGAGGCAAATTGCATTGCTGCTCTTTTTTCTTTCTTTTTGTTGTTGGTTTTTTTTTTCCTTTGGCCAGTCCAGACTAACCCCAAAACTGCCATCTGGGTTTGACCTTGACTACTGCTTTGCGAGTGAATCGGAGAGCCTGCTCTCCTGAAGTGCTGACGTACAGACAACTATTTCCAATGAGTTATCTTGATACAGAACTCAGGCTGTATCACAGCCAAGAGCTGCTTTTCCTGCCAAGCAGGACCCAAGCCTGAGGGCTGCAGGAGCTGAGAAAGTGCTTTGTCCCTCCATGGATCAAAAAGGGTGGACAGTGACCTGAATGAGCTGCAGCCCTGCCTAAACCTGGGGCAGCACCACAGCGAGCGAATTTGCTAACAACCCTCCACAGAGATGTGGGGGTCATCTTCCCTCCACGAGAGGTGCTCACCCTAAGCCACACAACCCGGCAGGGAGGGCTTGGCGCCAGCCTCGGGCTCGTGTGAATGCCCAGCGTGCTGAGAAGCAGCAGGACCGAGCCGTGGTGCCTGGGGACGGGGGATGCCGCGGGCAGCGGCTCAGTGAGTCGGTGCCTTCGAGCCGGGTGCGTGGGGAGGTGGGTGGCCTTTAGCTCCGCGTTCCGAGCGCTGCCGGCACCACCCTGTGCCTTGGCCGCGGTGCCCGGGGAGGAAGAGTGCGGCCAGCAGCGCTGGGAGGCCGGGATGCGGAGGCGAGGCGGGGGCTGCCCCCCCACCCCGCGCGGGCGGTGCCGGCGCTGACCGGGGGCTCTGCCGGGCCCCGCCGCGGGACCCGCACCGCACGCCGCGGCCGCGGGTGGAAAATGCCTCGTGTGTCTTTAACCCACAGCGGCAAAA